>CABHPH010143576.1:9184-54184 GCA_902168325.1 Peromyscus nudipes
GAAAGAAAGAAAGAAAGAAAGAAAGAAAGAAAGAAAGAAAGAAAGAACCTGGTTTGAAGTTAAACCTGAATCTCCAGTTTCTGCAGCAGAGTGGACTGAGTGACTGTGGATTCTCACCCTCTGGTAGAATGCAAGTAAATAGTGGATAAACCATGGTGTTCTCAAAGAATATTGATCCAGCTGATCTTGACAAGCATTCTCTTGTTCCCAGAAGAGGCAATGTGAAGCCCAAGCAGTGTGGCTACCCGATGATGCATGGTGGACTGTGGGTGTGGAGACGATGGACCAAACACAGAAACTGGAATGAAAAGAAGAGTTCAAAACCAACACGTGACCAACAGACATGCCCTTGGACGGGTGTAGGGTGATGAGCAGAGCTGGAGTTCCTGAGCAATGAAAGTGTTCTGTGAATGTTGTCCCCACTCCCAGAGAAAGAGTCCAGGGACATACCCTACCCACATACAGAGGCCTAGGAAACATTGATGGAACACCTCTCTTCCTGAGTTTCCTGATTGCCAATGAAGAAGAGAAGACACTGGAAATTCCAGGCTTGACTTCACAATTGCAATGATGTCCAGCTGGGAAAGGAATCTGGGACCACCAGGAAGGTGAGGGTCCTGGTCCTGGTGTGCACAAGGGCAAACCCGAAACTCATTTGTTTTCACATTTCTGCAATTTAAGATCCCTAAGGAAACCAACCCCCATTGAAGAAATAAGTTCAAAGAAAAAAAATGCCAACTCATGAAAGAAATACATGATCCATCAGGAGGGAGAGTAAGTGAATGTCAGAACCAGCCAACAGTGAGTACAGATGCTTATGCTCCAAGTAGCTAAGAAACAAGGGAAGGAGAGTAACACCTCCACACCCACAGTAAATGAGCAACTGCCCCCATTAGCCCAGGGAAACCTCGCTGAAGAAACTGAAAAGAAAGAAGACAGAGTCTGGTGGCCTGACCAGCTCTTCTTTGTTGGAGACCAAGACCCTTGGACTTTCCCTTGGGGATCAAGAGTCCAGGGAAAGTTCAGGTAACTCATTGAGGTGGCAGTCAAGTTGCACCCTTGAGTATATTTGCCATGATGCTTGAGTGATCTCAAGCCTGCACATGATTTATGTCTACAACTTGATGAGTTTGGGGATAAGTGCACATCCCTAACACCAAGATCATAAACGAATCTGCCACTTCCCAAAGTTTCCTCGTCTCCATCATTCTCATCACCATAATTTTCTATTAAGAGCCCTTAACAGAAGAGGTGCTTTCTTAAAGAATGGGACTTCAGTCTTCTCAACACATACACAAACACAATATGCAATCCTGTATGTAGATATGTCAGATTATAATGATCATTTCACAGTGCATACATATGTATAACATCATTTTACACTTTAGCAAAAGGCTTATCCTTGTAGCAAATTTTAAGAATACGGTATAATATTGTTGGCTTCAGGTATTGTATTGTATGGAAGATCTGCAGACTTATTTATCTTACAGAACCGTAGATTTCCCCCATTGAACCATCAATGCACAGATGTGCTTAGGCAAATATTTGCCTTAATTTCTCTTGAGAGTGTAGCTTGACATTGCTTAGTATTTTGGAGAGGGAAAGCTTGAGAACTGGTAAGTGGGACTTTAGGAAAACAAGCCCTGAAGCACCATTTAAAACCACGTTAGTGTTCATTCAGCACTCTACTGCTAATTGATTTCACCTGTTGGCTGTGTCAAAGCAGTGGGAAGTGGGAGCTCCAGGTGATTAAGTAAAATTATGTCCAAAACTCTAGATGAGAGCCAATGGCAAATGAGGTCTCCCGGAAATGTCCTGTTCACCTCAGCCCTGGGTCCAAACCATAGCTTTTGTCAATGAAGCCCAGAATTCATATAAAGAAGAGGGGTGCCATGTGGTCCTACCTTAAAGCTAACATGCTCTACCACTGTACATAGCAATTGAGCATCAGGAAGGCTGTGTGCAGGGCTAATGAGCTTTTTAACTTTTGTTAAAGCCCCAGCTGTGTCTGGGGATGGTGAGTGTCACATCAACGGCTGTGTAAACAGCTCACCTGCACTTGTTTTTCTTCCAGTGGAATTTTGAAAAGAGCAAACTTTCTATTAAGAACAAAGCGAGTTCTTCCTTATGGAATCACACCTTGCTCAGCCTCAATAGGAGGGCGGGCGTGGGGTGGAGATGGGGGCTTGGTCCTGCCTCAACTTGATATGCCAGACTTTGTTGACTCTCCCTGGGAGGCCTTACCCTCTCTGAGGAGGGGAAGGAGGGTAGAGTGGAGAGGAGGTGGCTGGTAAGCGGAAGGAGAGGAGGGAGGGGGAACTGTGGTTGATATGTAAAATGAAAAAAAATTAAATTAAAAAAAAGCGAGTTCTAGCATCCCACTTACTGGGCGTACATCTAAAGAAAATGAAGCGAAGCGAACATATCAAAGAGTACCCAGCTCCTATGTGTGCTGCAGCACTGTTCATGCCGGCCAGGATATGGGGTCACTGAGGTCATTGACATCACTGGATAAAGATCATGAACGTGTGCAGGGCAGAGTGTTCCACAGCCATGAAAGGAGGAAATTCTGCAATCTCTGGCCATGTGGAAGGAGCTGGAGATGTTTCTGTTTGATGAAGGAAGCCAGGCCCAGAAAGACAAGTGCTATGTGATCTCACTGATATATGGGCTCTAGAAATAATATCAGAGGAGCAGAGCATAGACTGGTGCTTACCAGAGTCTAGAAAGCATAGGAAGAGGGGAGATAGGAGAGATATGAGAAGAGACAACAAATTGTAGTTACACAGGAGGAATGAGGTCTAGTGTCCCCAGCACAGTAGGACAGAAGTATTAGACATTAAAACACATAATAATATAGAAGAACACAATTGCTACAAATTTATTAGATATTTTTGCAAAGCTTTAGAAGAGTTCTAAGCTTCCCAACACAAAACCATAAATTTTAAAGGAGGGAGAAATGCTAATTACCCTAGACTCGATCATCACACACTGCCTGCCAATATCAAATTCCTATATCCTGCCCAACAGATGCATACAATCATTGCACATTGATTAGAATAAAGAAATATATGAAGAATAAAGTATTTGTTATTTTTAACCACTGGGATGGAGAGAGATCAGGTCGTTAAAAATGTGAGGAGAAACCTTGAGGAGAGAAGTTCTGACCCCTGAGTGTGGAGTCAGTGCTGCTGAGTGAGAGATCTGGAACCTTGGTGTTGAGCAGCGTTTTCTGGATGCCACAGTCAAAAACTAATAATCCTTCATCTCTCTCAGTTGTGGGAGGTGGATGCTGACTGACTGTTTTCTCCTCTGGTGAATAGTGGGAAGTAATGTTGTATGCCTCCCTTTTAGGGGAGGGACATCTCCTTCATCTGGGCACCATTTATTTCCACGTGGTTGAGGTTTATGACCACTTTCTCATCATAGAAGTTGTGACAATATCACATATAATTTGTTGGTATCAGCCTGGTTATCATTAAACGACCCTGGCAGATACTAAGTTGATTTTAAGCCAGTCTCTCGGCATCTTATCATGCCTAACTGCTCAGTAAATAAAGATATTTTTAATGTTACTTGAAAGTAGAGATTAGGTTATCTGGCCTCTCTGTGCCCTTCTCTGTAAATATCAGTTCAGAGCCTTCAGAATTAATTGCTTCTTGAACACATAGTTACTGCTCACTTAGCCCCGTGCCAAGAAGTAGGTCATTCTGCTCATTGGAATCTTACTGTTCTATAATTATGTGAAGAGCGAATGATTATAGAAGGGGTTTATGTGACTTTAAGGCAGGTAAATTTAGGATCTCCAGAGACTAATCCATAGATCCAAAAAGTCAATGTTTACTTTTTCTTTTTTAAACACACATTTAATACCTAAAATGCGGTAAGTTTCTTTATTCTTATGTGTTATATGTAAGTTGGAAAACAGCTTTGTTCCTTGGGTCCAAAGGGCACTTATGAGTAAGCAACAGAGGGGGAAAATGGGCTGGTTTTCATTTGGTTTTTGACAGAGTAGAAACACTCTGTAATTTAGGTGCACACACTTTAACAAAACAATGGCCTGCATGTGGTCTTCATTTTTTATTTTGGTGAAATACAAACTTCTCTTTCTCTTGATTCAGGTAAAAAAAAACTTAAGTCTTGAAATAATTGGGAAAATTGCTGATAAGTATTTCACTGAAGAGGCTGCATTTATGACCCTTTCAGAATGGAGTGTGAGCTAAATGGACCCTGCTATAATACTTTGGATATAATAGTTTGGATATTTACTACTTACCAGATAAGTGATTTTCAAACACTTTGCTTTGTTTCATATGGATATTAGGTCGTGTCTTCAATTTCTGTGAAAAATATTATTAGAGTTTTGTTGAAGAGCTCAGTGAATCAACAGATTGTTTGGGGTTCTATGGACAGGTCAACAATATTAAAACTCTTCCTCCAATCCATGAAGACAGCTTTCCAGTTGTCTGTGCCTTTATCTACTTTCATCCTGTAGGATTTGGCAAAATTCCTTCCTAATTATTTAACTTTTTGTTTTATTCCTATTGTAAATGGAGATTGTTTTCCTCTTTTTTTTTCAGACGGTTTACCGGTGTAGAGCAATACTCCAGATTTTCACATGTCGATTTTGTATCCAGTAACTCTATTCAATCCAATTATAAGTTCTTCTAGATTTTATATGTGTGTTTGTGTGTTTGTGTGTGTGTGTGCATGTGTTAATAATATGTCTTTGTGTATGTGTTGTGTGCATGTGTGTGCCTCTCTGTGCATTTGTGGGTATACACCTGTGTATTTGTATCTCTCTCTGTGTGGATGTGCATGGCACATTTTTAGGGTTGTGTCTTTGAAAGATTGTGGATTTTAATTTATATTTTCCCATTTAACTTATTTCCAAGTAGATGGCCTTTTCTTCCTATTATCTAACTCCTCTGCCTGGGACTTCAGCTACTGTATAGAACAGAAGTGGCAACATTAGGCATTCTTGTGTCCCTGACTTTAAGCCAAAAATCCTTCAGCCTTTTACTGGGGTGTATGTTAGCTGAGGACTTCTATATATGGCCTTTATTCAGGCCTACTTTTTTTTGTTTTTTGTTTTTTGTTTTTTTTGGTTTTTCGAGGCAGGGTTTCTCTGTGTAGCTTTGCGCCTTTCCTGGAGCTCACTTGGTAGCCCAGGCTGGCCTCGAACTCACAGAGATCCGCCTGGCTCTGCCTCCCGAGTGCTGGGATTAAAGGCGTGCGCCACCACCGCCCGGCTCAGGCCTACTTTTTGTCTGGATACTTCTATCCCTACTTGAAGGAGAACAGAGGTCTTGTATAGTGATGTGCTTTTTAGTTTCCATTAAACAAAATTTTGAGACACGGACTAGCCTCAGCGGGACTAGCTGCTGTAGCTGTCACTAAGAAACTAGCCAAGTGGAGAAGTCTGAGCTTCTGTGGCCCCTCACAGTCAGCAGTTGACCACCAACTTGAAGTTGTAAAGGTTTGCAGAGTTTTGTGGGGGTTTTGGAAATGTGTTTTCCTGCTAATTAAGAAGTAGTACAAAATTATATATAATGTGGCAAGTCCCAAAAGAGACAAAGGATAAAAGAAATATTGTCCTTAATTCTGCCTCTTGTTATTTAATTCGGCTACTATTTTGATGTGCACTGCTCTAGTTACGCATAGTATTTTTACTCAGGAGCTGCGGGGAAAGCTACCCCTATGCTCTGCTCACAAGCATATAGGACTTGAATCTACAAACTTTGACTGAGAATTCTTTTTCTTTAAATAATTTTATCTTGAGGGACTGGAGAGATGCCTCAGTGGTTAAGAGGACTGGCTGCTCTTCCAGATTTGGGTTCAAGTCTCGGCACCTACATGGCAGCTCACAACCATCTGTAACTTCAGTTCCAGGGGATCCGGAACCCTCTTCTGGGTTCCATAGGCACTAGGAACACATGTGGCATGCAGACATACATGCAAACAAAATACTCATACACATAAAAATCTTTAAAATTATTTTAAAATGCTAGTCCACTCTGTAGACATTGCCTGAGGTTCTCCCATCAAGTTTTTAGACTATTTTTAGACCTCTTTCTAAACCTTTTTAGACTTATCATCTATTTTGGACTTACAATCTTCCTGCCTCAATTAAGGCAATAATGATAACCCCCTGCACACATGCCCACAGGTCAACCTGATCTAGACACACCCTCATTGAGACTCACTTTCCAGGTGATTCTTGATTGAGTCAAATGGACAACTAAAACTAACCATCATGGGCCAGTGAGATGGCTCAGTGGAAAAAGGAGCTTGCCACCAAGCCTGTAACCTGAGTTTGATCCCGAGGACCCACATGGTAGAAGCAGAGAAATGAATCCACCAAGTTGGAGTCGTCCTGTGATTTTCACACATGCACTATGGCAGGAGCACACATAAAGCTGACCTGTGAGTGTAGGCTTATCTGGCTCTCGTGCTGCAATGCATGTGCTTTGTAAGAAGTAGCCATAGCCATGGTAGCACCGTCGGCATGATCAAATAACTCATTTCGGGAGTCAGATTGTAAATGGAAATGCTGAAATCTTGAGTAGAGTACTCTTACTCCAGGGACCCCAAGTTACGGCTTCTGACCAACTCTGGCTGGCCTCCTGTTTTTATATAACTTGTGAGTGAACAATTTGTTTTTATATTTTAATTTGATTTTAAAAGAAAATCACTATGACATAAATATTACATGAAATTCAAATCTCGGCGTCTGTAAATACAGCTCATTAGAACATAGCTGAGCACATTTGCTAGTAGACCAACCACGGCTGCTTTTGCACTGTAGCGGCAGAATTTGCTCGTTATGGAAGACTGTATCCAAATTGAGTTCAAACCTCTCAGGCTCTAAAAGGAAAAGCGGCAGCTCAGGGTCCTTCCTTTCTGCTTGTTGAAGCTTCCAGAAAGGAAAGTAAGTATAAAGAAACCCCATTTTCGTCTTTGTTTGCTGAATTCTTTTGTTTGACGATAAAGATGAAGGGAAGATACACTGTCTCCCCGCTAAGTCACATGCTGGCTGAAGCACCAATCTAACACTAAAAGTCAGTGACGGGTGGAATGCCCACCTCCAATTTCAAGTCACCTTTCACACTTTGAATGATACCTTTCTCTTTTCCTATTAAAACTCAAAACTGTTGTTATCAGGATCTACAGGAAATTACTTAGTTGGTCTAGCCCCTTCACTCATGTTACTTCTGTTGTTAACAGTGGCTATTGTAGAGTCGTGAGTTCTTGACCCGTTCTCTCTTCTTCCCATATGGTTGCCATGCTTCTCTTTGGAGCCAGAGCTGGGCTGCCTTGGTGGACCGTTGCCCCCTCCTTCCCTGTTCTCCGCTATCTGATGTGCTTCAGTGAAGCTTTCTCTTCGATCCTAAGAACCAAGACAGACAAGGCATCAGGTTAAAGAAAAACCATCACGGGAACAAAGTGAACACAGCACCTATAGGGTGGTTCCCTGTCCCTTCTCTCTCAGGCCTTCTCCTACTGCATTGAATAGTAGATAGAACTCCGCTGGCATACAAACTATTCTCTATTCATCTAATAACGACATGGGAGTGTTTTGGCTCTTGGTTGCACTTCTAAATAAGGGGCTTGCTGGCCCACACCTTTAATCCTAGCACCCTGAAGCAGAGACTGGCAAATCTCTTGAGTTCAAGGCCAGCCTGGTCTACATAGAGAGTTTCAGAACAGCAAGAGCTATGTAGAAAGACTCAGTCTAAAAAAAAAAAATCATTGCTGTCATTTTGTTAATATTGTTGATATTTTTAGTATATTCCATGCAAAAAAAACCTTTCAGTGTATCAAGTTAACAAGCTAATGCAATACTGTGAAATGTAAGTGGGAGATGGCTATTTATATCTGATTCTCTTGTTTTTCCTAGTGAGAAGCTGGATGGAAAAGCTGAAAGACAAGGTAAGGAGAGTCTCTTCTTCCCTTTGGCTTATACTGAAGGGCAAATAAAAGATTTGCAAAACAGCAGAGCTACCACAGGTTGTCGTTCAGGAATTTATATGTTTACCTACAAACACCTATGTACATGTAATAAGAGGCCATGACTTTGAAGGATAGCTGGGAGGGGCATAAGACGGTGAGGAGGGAGAAAAGGAAAGGAATAAATGTTATAATTAAATTGCAGTTAAAAAAAAAACCCCACCACCACCCATAACAATGGAGCTTCAGTTTGCTGTTCTGGGCCACCAGCAGGAGAGGTATTCCCTTCAGATTCCTTCACTGGGAGCACAGGAGACAGGCACCTTATTCTCTGGAGCCTCAGCACCTCTCCCCACCTCCTCTGTCTCTGTCTCCCTCTATCTCTCTGTCTGTGTGTGTGTGTGTGTGTGTGTGTGCACATGGTATATGCTCATATGTGTGTGCAGATATGCAAGTATGGAGGCCAACAGATTGAGTCAGGTGCCCTCCTCTGTCACTCTCTACCTTATTCTTTTGAGGCAGGATCTCTGACTGAACCCACAGCTGGTGGCTTTGGAATGCACTAGCAGCCAGCAAGCCCCAGAAATTCTCCTGTCTCCACCCCTTACAGCACTGGGGTTACAGGCATGAGAGAGACCTGCCATCCAATTGCAGTGTGGACTCTGGGATCTGAACTCAGATCCTATACTTGCAGAGCAAGCACTCTCAAAACATTTTTTTTAAGTTTGTTCCTTTTATTCCATGTGTCTGAACACTTTGCTGCCTGAATGTATGTGAACTGAAGTCACAGACAGTTATGAGTCACCATGTGGATACTGGAAATGGAACCTGGATTCTCTGCCAGAGCAGCCAAGGCTCTCAATCACCGAGCCTTCTCTCCAGCCCAAAGAGCAAGCCCCCTTAGGCACTGAGCCACCCCATGATTGTTACAAATGTATAAACATTTACTGTGAGTGGTACGCCCAGCTGAATAATATCCTTGATCTACCTGGTAGAGTTTCTTTTAGGGGATATTGACAGTGTGGTTCAGTTCTGTCTGTGAAATAGGGAACTGTCCTAGGTGTGTAGCTTATTGCGATGCTGCTTCTCAGGAGGCACTAGCAAGCCACCCTGCCGAGATGACCAGCTATGGAAAAGTATTTCCCTCTCCTGCACACATTTGGCACACTGGTTGACAATATTAATTCCTTTCCAGGTTGATATTTTCATTTTCTTTTGACTTTGAATCCTCTCCAAGATTCCACATTTGGTAACTTAGTAATTTTAACTGGAACTACTCCTCAAAATATTGATGGAATTCTGAATTCCTTGGTTGTAGTCTATGTCAGATTCCATTAGCACACCTCAGCTCGGGTTTAATTGGGATTTCAGTTGCTTGAAAACCTTTATAATGGTCAGGCTTTTAGTTGCCTTCAGTTCCCCAGCCTCAAAACATCTCTGCTTATGGATTTCTATATATTTTATTTTATTATTTGAGCCAGTTTTCCTATATTGGAATTGTGAGTTTTTAATTTTGCTACAACTTAATGTTAAAGAATAGGACATCCAATTGCAGTTAAAATTATGTGATTATAGTAGTTCTCTCTACCCTTTGGCTTCTCAGTAAAAAATTCCATATATGTGGTTTTTAGAACGAGGTTAATTTGTTTTCATACGTGTTAAAAGTGATAAAGGAAACTTTCAGGCTGTTGAGGTCAGTGTGTGCCATTTTTTGGTACTTGTTATGGATCTAGTTAAGTCAAAGGATATGTTCAGATGGACAGAGAAAGATTTAGAAGAATATCCTGAGAAAGATTTCTAAATTATTACAAAAATGATTAAAATAGGCTTAAAGTTTGGCATAAAGCTACGTTGAGGTTAGATATTGCAAACTTTATAATCTGCATGTAAATATCAATTCTTACTAGTTACCCTTTTCAGAAGCATTTTGGGAGCCTAGCTACTGCCTCTGATGAAAGTCACAGAGTCCCTTAGACTGAAAACTGAACTGAACACATATTCAGCTGAGCTCTTAAACCCAACCAGGACACCCTCCCAATCTAGTTTCATGAATTGTTCCAATGTTGGTTCTCTGTTAACTACAGGAGCTTTAAAAAAGAAGGTGTTTTCAAAAGTTCTAATTTGTTTCTTTTGTTGATTTTTCAAGTTTTCGATGTTAATATTAAGGTTAATCACGAGTAACAGGAAGCTCCTGCCCATCACACCTGCAGTCAAAGGCTCATGGGTAATGACACAGAAACAGGCTAAATGGCTTCAGTTTGATGATACACCACTTTTAAAGTTCATTCCCAATGATAACTCATGATTCTGGATGGCATGTCCAACTCAGCTGTCTCCATATGAATCTGCATGTGTCATGGTGTCTTAGTCAGGGTTACTATTGTTGTGATGAAACACCATGACCAAAAAACAACTTGTGGGGCTTACACTTCCATATCACATTTCATCATCAGAGCAAGCCGGGGCAGGGATTCAAGCAGGGCAGGAGCCTGGAGTCAGGAGCTGATGCAGAGGCTGTGGAGGGGTGCTGCTTACTAACTTGCTCAGCCTACTTTCTTATAGAACCCAGGGCCCCCAGCCCAGGGGTAGCCACACTCACAAAAGCCTGGGCCCTCTCACATTAATCACTAATTAAGAAAATGCCCTACAAGAACATCTTATGGAGGTATTTTCTCAGTTGAGGTCCCCTCCCCTCAGATGACTATACTTTGTGCCAAGTTGACATAAAACTAGCCAGAACACAGGGATATATAAACTAATCCCATAATCCCTCAATAATACTCAGCTTCCTGGAAGCTAAGGAAGGGGAAGTAATCTTAATTCTGCCCGCCATCCGAGATTAGAAATGGGGGCAGATGGATCAATGAGTTCAAGGCCAGCTTGGTCTACAGAGGGAGTTCCAGGACAGCCATGGCTACACAGAGAAACTGATTAGCTACTACAAAAGGAAAATGGATGTTGATAGACAATTAGTTCTCATCCCTTAACTTTCCTGGTTGTTGTACATGTTGATGGTGTTTGTTAGACCAAGCTTATCTTGGTTACCTATTGATATGTCTTTTCAACATCAAAATTGCTTCTCAGGAATAAAAATGTTTGACTAGATTATATAATAATAAAGCTTTATTATATTATAATATAATAAAGACAGTGCTGCTGTTAGGTCACCAAAGCCATTCTGGTTCTTCTAGCTTTAAGGAAGAAAAAAGTGACCCAGGTTGTATTTCATAGCAGAGATTTTCAAGGTGCAGTCTGGTCCAGAATCTTCAGAAGCCCTGGGAGCTTGTTAGAAAATGCAGATTCTCAGATCTCACTCTAGACCTGAGTTAGGAACTCTGATGATGTGGCCCAATAGTCTGTGTTACCAAGTCTGACAAATCAATCTGATATGTGCTCCAGTTGGAGAGGTACTGCTGCATAGAAAACACAAGGCCCAGTCTCAGAGCAGCAGATCAGAGGCAGGGCAAGGCAGTACGTGTGTGTGTGTGTGTGTGTGTGTGTGTGTGTGTGTGTGTGTTTGAGACAGGGCCTTATGTAGGCCTGGCTGACCTCTAACTCACTATGTAGTTTAGGATGGCCTTGAATTTCTGATCTTCCTGCCTCCACTTTTCAAATGCTGTGATTACAGGTGTGTGCCATTATGCTTGGGTTAACATGATGCTGGCAATTGAACCTAAGACCTTGTGCATGCTAGGCAAGTACACTACCAAGTGAATTACATCCTCAGTGCCTTTCATGAGCTTTTCTTATAGCTTTCTTAAAAACAGATATTTCTGAACAAATTAATTTCAAAAGCAAACACATAAATTCAAGTATGTCTAGCCAGATTTTCATTTACAATGTATTTCAAATGATTAACCTTTAGGTAGGAATAATTTACCATTCATAGGCAAGATTTAAAAATAAGACTAGCACCAAGAATCCCCCTACCATCTTTAGCCTGGATGCACCAACTGCTAACATTTTACTACCTTGGATTTTTACTTATGGGCACATTCTCTTCCTTATTTTTACCTGAACCATCTGATGATAAATTGCATAGACTATGGCCTATTTATTCCTAATTCTTCAGTGCATATTTTCTAAGAATGAGAACATGCTGTTATCAAATCTTACTGCAGTTTTTAGCTTGAGTCCATTTAACATAGCTACAGCACATTTACGTTCTCTGGTATCTGCAGTGCAACTTTTCAACAGGCCAGAAATGACACTTACAAAAATATTATTTCTCCTCTAGTATAAAAATCCCATCAACAATTATGTAACATATCCCTTTATCATATTCTTCCATGTCCTTTCATCATTTCACAGCTATCTTTTTTTCCACAGTACACATATCTTTGAAGAATATAGTTTTTATATAAAAAATAGAATATCCATCATTTTAGGCTTGCTGGCTATTTTATCATGATTAGACTCGCTCTGTGCAGTCTTGGTTGGAAAAGCACATGGTAAACTGTGTCTTCTGGATGCCATTTCTGGAAGCATAGGCACAGCCAATGATTTTGAACAAAAAAAAAAGCTACTAGACAGAATTGAAAACTTAAAAAGTAAGTGCATGCCCTCTTATTTTACTTCAGAAAAGAATGAAGTGATAGGCAGCGCTGAGGAAGAGCTTATTTTGCCTTAGTCGGCTTTGAAGGACGTGTAGTGACATAGTGTTGGAAGGTGGGCTGACGGCTTCAGCCCCATCCTATAATGTATTTGTGACTTGAAGGCAAAGCAAATGCCATTAAAAATGAAAGCTATAGCTGAATTTGTGTGTGTGAAATATGACAAGAGTGACATATTTGGAATACCCACATTATCTGTATGGAGTTAAACTATAGATCTGCAGGAGGCTCAGGCAGTGGTTGTCAGGTTGGTATTCCAAAGAACAGAATATTGTCCTCTGAATGGACAACCTAGAAAAAGTTCATTAAGGGGGATGAAATCTTCATATTTAATGTGTGTTACATTTAAATGCACTGAAAATATTGATTTTTTTATTAAGAAATTTTTATTCATTTTACATACCAATCACAGATCCCCCTCTTCCCTCCCCCCGCCCCTCTAGCCTCCCCCCTCAACTCACCCGCATTCCTTCTACAAGAAGGTAAGGCCTCCCGTGGGGAGTCAGCAGAGCCTGGTACATTCAGTAGAGGCAGGTCCAAGCACCTCCCCCTGCCTCAAGGATGTGTAAGGTGTCCCACCATAGATAGTGGGCTCCAGAAAGCCAGCTCATGCACCAGGGATGGATCCCAATTCCACTGCCAAGGGGACCCTTAAGCAGATCAAGCTACACAACTCTTACTTATGCAGAGGGCCTAGTCCAGTCCCATGCAGGCTCCACAGCTGTTGGTCTAAATTTCATGAGTTCCTACTAGTTTGGTTTGGTTGTCTCTGTAGGTTTCCCCATCATGATCATGATGCCCTTGCTCATAGAACCCCTCTTATCTCTCTTTGACTGGACTCCTGGAGCTGGTTTTTTTTTTTTTAATTCTGTATTTTTGATGAGAGCACCATAAGTTTTGTATTGTCCAATATTTCCCTATGTGGAAAATTATAGAGTTTTTATAAGACTCAAGTGGATCTTCAAGAATTTTAGAAAAACTTTGATTTTCTACAAAGTGTATGAATTTGCAGAAGAATGACTGGAATTTATTTCTCCATGGAAAACACTACACTTATTTAAAAGAATCTCATTGTTCTTAAATTAATGGAAAAAATCCATATTTTGTCCCAATTTAAAACTCTGGGATACAAGACCAGTGAGGAAGCTGTTGAGCACAGGCAAGGGTGTTCTGCTCTGTGAGGGGGCCTCTTCTCCTCCATGTGTAAGTTTAGAGAGAGAATCACAGCCTACAGACCTCAGTGCTTTCTGAAAATCTTTCTCTCACTCACTTGCTGGCTTTCTCTCTCTCTCTCTCTCTCTCTCTCTCTCTCTCTCTCTCTGTGTGTGTGTGTATGTGTGTGTGTCTGTCTGTCTGTCTGTCTGTCTGTCTATCTATCTCATTTTGGCTCACTCTGAAAGGCACTAGAAATAGTTTTTGCTTATTAGAAATTAAATAGGAGCTAGGAAGATGGCTCAGTGGTTTAAGAGCATTTGCTGCTCTTGCTGAGGACCAGATTCTGTTCCCATAACCTATGTGGTGGCTTACAACCATCTGTAACTCTAGTGCTAAGTGAGATGGATGTCTTCTGCCCTTACTTGGCAACACACATACACTCAGGCACACATATACACATCACACAGAGACATAAATTAAATAAACAAAAAAAGGAGAAATAGTTGAAGAGTCATCCTCTCTCAGAAAAACACCTGTCTACTTATTCTAGATTTTAAAAGTTATAACTGTAGTGTATTTTATCCACTTGGGGTGTAGCCTTATGCTCTCCCATGAAAATATTCTAGGTTATACCCATGTATACCCATGCAGCCCACAGGGGTTTTGCTGCAAAGATCTACCTAAGGACAAGGGCCTTGCTCCAACAGTGGGCAGGTGCTGAGATTTTCACTGAAGCACTGGGATATGCAGGGATCACACTGTTCTCTGAGGACTGAGGAGTCCATAGTGACCTTGGGTATACTGGAAACACCTGAGGCTCCTTGGAAAGTAGCCATGTTGCTGGCAGTGCTCTTTGTGCCCTTTTTGACCACTGCTTCCCTGGGACTGAAGACACTCTATTTCAGTTTTGTTCACTGGGAACATTGCTTCCCTCAGAGATCCATTGTGCATGCACACATCTTCTTGTCCTTGTCTTCCAGCAATTAACCCACCTCTTAATTCCTGTGCCTGCCCCTTCCTTGCTGTTTACGGTGCTCTCACCTCACCTCATCATGCACATTTATCGTTCCTTTTTTATTGTAACATAGCTGAGAAGAGTGGGAGCCGGAGGAAGGAAGGGAGGGCAAGAGAGTGAGAAGCCCTCCTTTACCCTCCAAGGAACACAGTATTCCAGAGGACACTTCAACTCCTTGGCATGCGACTCAGGCTGTTTCCAATTTATTGCATTTTAATAGCCCTGGCATTCTCAGAAGCCCACTCCATCCATCTTTAGTACAAATTATATTTCTGTCATCAAAAATTGATGTTGACAAATGTGCATAATCAAGTGGCTGGAGGGGCCACTAGGTCTGGCTGATTTATTTCAGAACTTACTTCTAAGGGATTTGAAATAAAAAAAAAAAAGGTTGTTATTTTTCTCTGTTGCTCTTCCCCCAAAGCCCCAAAGCAGAACCTTTGTTACAGGTTCCCTTTTAAATTATAACATAGCAGACAGAAGAATTCAAAGCATCTAAAATCCTGCTGCCACATATCAGGGACAAGGAACCCGGAATCCAATGGTCTATGTAACATTCTGATACCTGTCTCTCTCCTTCTCTGTTCAGGCAGGCTACATGTCTGGAATGCTGGTGCCTGTTGGGGTAGGGATAGCTGGAGCCTTGTTCATCTTGGGAGCACTCTACAGCATTAAGGTTATGAATCGCCGAAGAAGAAATGGCTTCAAACGGCATAAAAGGAAGGTATGCAAGAAACAAGAGCAAACCTAATGGGTTGCCGAGAATTCTTCACTGCCTGCCTAACTTGCCTGATAAAATATGGAGGATTTAATGATGCAAGAAAGACTTCTGCTCAGGGTGTTTTGTATTAGCTACTCCCCTGTTCTGTAGGGTGGGTCTGCTTCTGGGCTTTGAGGAGAAAGAATTTAATGCTTTCCTCTTTTCTTCCCCCAGCAGAGAGAATTCAACAGCATGCAAGACAGAGTGATGCTGTTAGCGGACAGCTCTGAAGATGAGTTCTGAATTGGACTTGGGGTTCATTCAATGAGATTATTGTTTTATTTTTTATTTGGGGGCAAAAAGACGAAAGAGAATACATGAATAAAAACCAACAATATCTCACCACCTTGCTGCTGCTGGGCCTTTGCTCCAGCCCTCGTCTCTGCTGGAGAGTAGATTTTTCTTGTGCTAAGCAGAAAAGACACCCTGTACTCTAAATGCAGCATTCAGTGTTCGGTTATTCTGTAGTGTGTTTGCCATCACCAGGGGCTGTGATTTAGAGACATATCGCACACATGCTCAGTAGGAGTAGCTGGGTTGGGTAGAGCCAATATCTTGTATTTTTCCATTGCCTTTTCCTTGGTTTGGATTACTGGCCTGCAGTGAATGGTGCTGCCGTGAGAGCACTGATTTTGATAGACAATTTCCAAGGAAGAGAAACTCCTTATAATCCTTCTCTGATTTTTTGAAATTGTTGACTTGTAGACATCAGTGCATCTTATGTCTGCATCAAGGACTAGTTACCACCTGGGATGAAATTTTTTTCCCTGAGATATCGCAGCTTATTAGGGTTATGTGCAGGTTTTCACAATGTTACATTAAACCTTCCAGTCTCTTAGTTTTTATTATTTTTGTCTCTATCTGAGTCTCATTGTTAGTAAGAAAAACATGCACTAGAAATTATATGTTAAATGAACCCTTAACCTTCATTTATGCTTGCTTTCTTAACTAGTGTTAGTTAGTCCAATGGGTATGATGAAAGGTTCTTATTTGCTTATCATTACAAAATATTCTTTTGGTATATTGCTGAAATTAGCCAAGAAGTAAAAAGGATGAGGGTGTGTAGGCTCCCAGGGTGTTTGTCCCTGCCATTTGGTTCTGTGTTTGTGTGGCCAGTACCATGGATAAGTCAAAGTGTCATTTTTCCATATCTACGATCCTGCTATGGAAGGAGTGGGCCACCAGTGGTCTTTTCTTGGCTTTATTACAAAAGGCAGGTATTCTTTGGTAGAAGGTGGCCCAGTGGCCAGAATGCTCATGTACAAATGAGCTCTAGCCATCCCTCACATGGGATGATGGACTGTTAAATCCTCTCTCGTTTTCCTTGGAATGCAGTTCCTTCTTCTATACCAAATAACACATTCAAACACCCTGTTTGAATCTGGGTATTTGGGAATTGTAGCTCACTGTATTTAGCAGTATGGCTTGGATCAGTTCCAAGGATAGATAAAGGTTACCAATAATGCTGTTACCATGGAGAATTTGTTCATAGATGTTAGAGCCTATTCTACTCTGACAGGGTCTATTTAATTACTCCTCATAGCTTCTGGGTGAGGAAGAGCATATATTTTTATTTTTTTCCATTCCACTGAAGATGGAGCGAAAGTGGAGGAGAGAAAGAATCAATCATCACTTACGTCTGTGGACTCAGCATGAAGACCACCTTAGACCAAACTCTGTACTGCATCTTCAGTTTGGTGCCCTTTCTGTGCTTTGGGAAGTATTATGACATTGGAAGATCCTTCTTTAAAACCAAGGCTACTTGGTCAAGGAATATTTATTATTCATTTCTTTGTTTGTTAAATGAATGAACTTTTCACACAAGTTCTTCACTCCCACATGGATTTTAGGTATCATTTCTAGGAATCTAATAGGGAAAATTTCTTGGAACCTATCTTTTGAATGATGGCTAACTCACACACACAAAAAAAATGTTTTCATCAAGTAAGCTTAACTCTTTTGGTCAAGAAAGCAACTGTGTAAAGCTGATGAAGAGAAATCAAAGTTCCATGGAGACAAATACAAGCTAGCAGTTCCTAAACTGAGTTGAAGTCAGATTTTTTTTTTAAAGTAGAACTTAAGTCCTGACTCTCAGTGAATCACAGTCCCACTAGGAGAGCTGTCCTGCTTCTGAGGAAGTGATGCTTTCTAAGAGCAATCTCTTGCTGTGAGCATGAGGGGACACTGTCACCTGCATTCTTGACAATACATATATAGCAAACTCACAATAGGTTCTGTTAATTCAAGGACACATGGGTGAAACTGATGGTCAGTCATGCCTAGAGCTGCTCAATCTGTAGCTTTAGATTAGCTCAGGGCTAATAGTGCCTCTTCAAACTGTTGAATAAAAAGGTCATCTGTAACCATCATAAATTCACACTGAAGATAGCGTGTGTGTGAATTTGTCCTTTAACAGCAGTCTCTACATCCCCTTTGGCACAGGTACAGAAAGGGGGTTTACTTAGATTATAGCAGATTTCTGTACAAATCTATTCATCTGTCTGTATAAAGAAATGTGGTATGCATTAGACTATTACTCAGTGCTAAAAAGAAGAAAGGAATCTTGTTCTTGTGACATGGATGTTGGAGGACTGTCTGCTAAGTAAATAAACCAGGCACATAAGAAGTACTTCATGATTCTAAAGGCCATGAGTCACCTAAAGTGGTCAAATTCAGAAACCCGATGGTTGCCAGGGAGAAGGGAGGCATAAGGAGGTGTTGGTCAAAGGTGTTAAGTTTCAATTATGAAGATGAATAGGTTCTAGGCATCTGTTCTACAGCGTAGCACCTACAGTTAATAACGCTGTATTGTAGAGCATAGCGCCTATTCTTAACAATATATTTTTCATATAAAATTTTGTTAAGATAGTAGGTCTCACATTAAATATTTTTACCATGAGACTAGGAGATAAAGGAGAGCAGGACTTTGGGAAGGAACGCTTTTCCCTAGTCACCCTACCCAACAAATCACACTTGCCATGGTAAGGAAGAGAAAATAAAAGATAAATGAGAGAAGCTACTAGAAAAAAAAGAACAGAAGGCAGGGCCGAGGAGAGGAAGTTTTCTACCACGCTACCATGCTTTGGTTCCTTTTGCCTAATCAGAAGATAATATTTTTATTTTGAACATCTTTGATTTTTCCCTCTTCTGTGAGCTGATTCATTTACTAGCTGCTGGCTTAATTTATATGCAATATTTAGAGTTAATTAGTATCCCAGGGTAACAGATTCCCTTAGCAATGCCTTAGCCTTGACTGCAGCTCATATGTTACCTTAGTGGTATTTTTCCAGAAATTTAAAGTACCGGTATCTCTTACACAGGTCAAAAATGTTGTGTGGAAAATTTTCAAGTGCAGTTTGGGAACATATCAAAAATGGTTCTATCTTAGTCAACTCTAAAGCAATTCATCATTTCATTAATTCTGTTCTATTTTATTTAATTTTTTGTGGTACTGGGGATGAAACTCATGACTTCATGCACACTAAGCAAGTGCCCTCATTGTAAAACACACACATATACACACAGGCACACACACACACACATCTGAAACCCAAGAGTTAAAATGTTACTGCCATGAGAACAATATGGAATAATAGTCTGAATGTCTAGTGCTTCCCTCTCTGTATGCCTCTGGATATTTTCTTCCTGTGGAAGTTCAAATGAAACACCATTTAAATTACATCCATAGTGTGTGTGTGTGTGTGTGTGTGTGTAGGATCAAATCATCTTTGGACATTGTGATTTCTGTGGATATGAATAATCATCATCCCTGCCAACTGCTGAAAAACAGCTTTTGGAAACAAGCTATATTATTTGGCACAAGCTTA
Organism: Peromyscus nudipes; assembly: GCA_902168325.1. NCBI lineage: Eukaryota > Metazoa > Chordata > Mammalia > Rodentia > Cricetidae > Peromyscus > Peromyscus nudipes. The sequence continues at coordinate 28,505 of CABHPH010143576.1, forward strand.
TAGCTGTGTGGTATTTTGTAGAGAGAGGCTTTGCTTTGACCAAAGATAAATATGAAGAGGAAAGATTACAGTGAAAGAAATCAACCTCTCCAGTTAGCAGGATGATTTCACTGTGTATAGTCTGCCCGTAGGGAGTGGCTGGGATTCCTTGTCCCTGGTATATTGCCTGGAAGTTGTTGACATTTTACAAAGGCCACATATAACCACCATATTGTTTTATTTCTGTTTGTGCCATGCCTTGGACTAGTTTCCCACAATGAGTTTGAGTATAGAAATAGATGGTATTGCCCTTATCACAGATCTGGGTTTGCTGGCTTAATATCAAAATCTTATTGATCCATTTCTTAAACTGATTTTTCTCTTGAGAAATTTTAAGAATGATTTTATTTATTTCCATAAAATATTAAACTCAAAATCTTGAGACCTAGAATTCTTTTCTATTCAACAAAACCAATCATTGTGTATAAAGGTTGTTCAACTAAAGTAATAAATGTCTGTTAAACAAGTAAGAATAAACAAAAGTAATAACAAGAAAGAAATAGGAATAGAAAAAAGATGGAAGGAAATCCCAACACAAGGCATATGTAACCTGATAGAATGATGTGCTGGAACAAAAAAGTCATGAATGTATTTTTATTTTTACGGTGCTGAGGATCAAACTCATGGCTTCATGTGTGCTTACCAAGTGCTCCACCATTGAGCTATACCCTCCACCCTCATATATAGCTACTTAGAAAAACAAGGAGAAGAAAACAAATGAGGATGATCATTAACAGGGAAGGGATTGTGTGTGTGTGTGTGTGTGTGTGTGTGTGTGTGTGTACCCATTTAATTTCCATATTTCTTATCAAAGGAAATTATACTAGGAGGAGTGAATATGGCTATGAAGGAGCTGAAGTCCAGGATGAATGGGGAGATGAAAGGTGCCTGGTTTCTTAAATTGAGCTTAAGCTCAGTTAATTGTCTTCCTTAATTACACAGAATTCAAATTACTGAATGTAAGCTTTTAGGGTAGAAAATAGATTTAAAAAATTGTGGTATTAACCTAATGGTTAATATTTGGACATATTTACATATTACATAATTGTTGCTAGAGTTTACCTGCCTGACCCATGGTCAGAATAAATCTCTTTCACCTGCCAGTCCCACAGCCGCTCAGACCCAACCAAGTAAACACAGAGACTTATATTGTTTACAAACTGTATGGCCGTGGCAGGCTTCTTGCTAACTGTCCTTATATCTTAAATTAATCCATTTCTATAATTCTGTTCCTTGCCACATGGCTTGTGGCTTACCGGCATCTTTACATTCTGCTTGTCCTGGCGGTGGCTGGCAGCGTCTGGCAGCGTCTCCTTCCACCTTCCTGCTCTTTTTATTCTGTTAGTCCCGCCTATACTTCCTGCCTAGCCACTGGCCAATCAGTGTTTTATTAGCAACACATTTGCCATACAGAACATCCCACAGCACATAATAGGTCCCATATTTGGACATGTAGCACTCCATAGGACACACAACTCCTTTTCTGGGTAGCTATTAAACTGATAAACTGGGATGGACTAAGGAGAGATATCTCATTATGTTATTCTGATAATTACAAATCTTGGCAGTCAACATGGCCAGAAACATCATCTTGTTAAATTTCTCCTGTAAGCTAGTGTTATATAAATGCACCAGAAGTATCCCATATGAGTAATAGATGGATCTACTTCTTTACTAATTGACTCAAATTTTTGTTATGCAAAAGCACAGTAAGAGAAACAGGAAGGAAGGAAGAGAAAAAGAAGGAAGGGGAAGGGGAAAGGGAGGGAGGAAGCAGCATGAGTACAAAGACAATTGTCTACTCTCTCTCTCTCTAGTTGACTCAAAAGCTCAGGATGATATTAAGGTGAACTCTGCAATCTTCCTATGAGTAAAGCAAACACCTTACTGTCCTTCCTCAAGGAGCAGCAGGTGCAGTAGCACACGTGATAGCCACAAAACAATCCACTATAGAAAAGCAGGTACTTAGCAAGACAGAATGTAAATTCTCACCTGAGATTGTAGTCTCCAGCTAAGATGTTCAGGATTGATACTGCTAAGAGGTGTAACATGTTATGGGATGAGAGTAGAAGATCTGAGAGGGAATAGAAATGGAAGAATAATTTATATTACCTCCATAAGAAAATCCATTTTTACCTTTCTTCACAGTCTTCACAGGTATAGGAATAGAGTGTAGGAAAGTGGCAAGTTAAGCCAGTGAACTCTATTATTTTGTTACCATTAAGTAGGGAAGGTCATCTACTTGGGTGTCAAAGTAAGAAAGTTGGTTTAAGGTCAAGAAACTGAGTTTTTTATGAACTCTGAAGCCAAACACTTTCATCTCAAGTAACATAAAAGCAAAAGAAGGAACCAAGACATTGGAAATATTTCTTCAATTTTTTTGGTGAGAGATAAGACAGCAATAGATGCCTAGAAAGTGGCAAGAAATCTTCCAAGAAGGAATTTTAATACAAAGATGCAGTTTTTCATTTCCTGTTTCCTTATTTAAGAGATAAAGAAAAGGGGGAGATACAAAGTGACCTTATAATTGAACCAGTTAGATCTCATTTCAAATGTTTCCAAAGCACACAAGAGACTCCAGGTTTAGTCCCCCCAGTAAACAAACAACCATTCTGTGTCAAGAGGAGTGGTAATGGCCAGAGATTTTCTCTTTAGTAAGTGAAGGCACTGGGTAGGATTATTTCTTTCTGAATCAGCATCCCTTGGATACCTTGTGGAATCAAGAGTAGTAAGATGTAGTCAGTACATCACCAGAAAGAGTTTATAGATTAATTGGGGGGGGGGGGGGGTGTGTTAAAATAACAACTTCATGCCAAGGTCTGTTGGATCCAGAAAAGGAGTATTCAACCATTCTAAGAAGACAAGGGAGTGCTTCTAGAGCAAATAATACCAAACCTGGGGCCAGAAGAAGAGTAAAAGTTAGTGAGGTTTAAAAAAAATGGATAAAGGAGTGCTTGCTCTAGCTAGGTAGACCAGAGTAGGTGAGAGATCATGAGAAATTCACCATTCAGAGGATGGCTGGAGTAGAAGGGAATACATAAGGTGGCAAATATAAGGCTGATCCTAAATGGTCTTCTAGGCCATGCCAAGGAATCAAGAGTTTACTTTGAGGATAACTAGAAATTGTGGGAGGATATTATGCTAAAAAGTAATATGGTCAGGTTTGGGATCAATGGCAAGTTTAAAAATCTGAATTTATGGATACCAGTCAAGGTCAAGGCTGATGATGCAATGCTGGTGAGAGATGACGGTAGTTGTGATGAAAGTGAAGATATGACTATGGAGAGGAAGGTGATTCTGTAGGTGTTCAGAAGCAGCAGTACATGGTAAGACTTAGGTACTGGTTAGATACAAAAATGAATGAAGAAACAGACCTTTGAAGCCCTTCAGCTCTCATGGACTTCAGTGTCCTACTTCTTGTAGAAAATTCCAGCATACCCAAATATGAAAAAAAATGCATATACTTCTGACAAAAATGTAGAGAGGCAGCTTCAAGTTGATAAAATGTGTGTGTACATGTATGTACATTCTCTGTGACTTTCAACAATAGGAGCCAAAAAACCCACTTTAAATTAATAAAGCTTCTATTAAACCCTGCAGAAAATTCTAGGTTTCTCCAGTGACTTTGGTTTAGCCTGAGGTCTGAGTTACTACCAAAAATTTGACTGATTTTCTTAATGTGTGAAGACTAATATGAAAGTCTCTTGTCCTCTGACACGAAAACCAACTTTAGTATCTGGTTTTTCAGGGAAACAAATCTCAAAGCTTCTCCCCCATCAAGGCCCGGCTTGATGAAGACCATGTCAGTGGCTGCTTATACAGACTAGGGAGTCACATGAGCCATGTTGTTTCTATGTCTCAGTACTGAGTGCCTTCTGGGAACTTTAGACAGTTGTCATGGACAGAAATCAAGCACTTCATTTTCCTCTGAATGTGGGACACGAAGCAAGTTTTTCCATGGTTGCCATATCAACACAAAGATGGATTCTCGAGGGCCTCAGTTGTGACAATGCAAAATTAGGGAAACATAGAAAAGCATAGGAAAAAAAAATCTGGCTCACCCACCGAGTCCTACTCCCAGAGTTAAGCACTGTTGAGAGTTTGGCCTGTATTTTTCTAATCTTTCATTCCCGTGTATTTATGGTATGGCAAGTACAGTTTTAATGTGACACAATATTGGGATTATAATCTACATACTATCCTGTTACCTCTTTGTGACTGCAATTTCCCATGATTGTCTAAAAGGAAAAGAGCTTGGAAAAAAAACCTGTGTTTGTATATGACTTTCATCATGAACAAGATTTATTTGGCATCTGGTGGTCCACAAATGCCTGCTTTGATAACATTGTATGAAATTGAAAAGTAAAGACTCCAAAACCAGAGCATCCATTGGCAAATGTGATATTCACATGTGCAAAGACTGTAGGCTTTTATAATTAGGCAGCAAGACTTAATTACCACAAGGGTAGATAATGTGTGACATTTCAGGAAATACTCAAGGAAAATAAACTCGCTGAAGTGACAGAAATTGATTAAAGGCTTGTTTGACTCAACTCTCCTATCTAATTGGTATTTTTTTGTGTTATTTATAATAGGGCATGCATTTATTCTACATTTTATTCCACTTGACTAACATTAAGTAAGAAAACATTCCTACCATGTCCATTGCCTCTATTTTCTTGTCTTTGAGAAAAAGAGGAGTTGTGGCTTTCATACCCCTTCTGGGTTTCATGCATGAGATCTTTTAATACAATCTTTCTCAGCCCTGTGAGTCCTAAAGAATCCTGGTATGTCAGTAGGTGCAGACTTTTTTCCCTTTGAGACAAATGTGTTACTTTGTAGTTTAGTCTGACTTTGAAATCCTGATCAATTCTCCTGCCTTAGCATCCTGATTACAGGCAGTACCACCTGAGATTACAGGCATTTACCATCGTGCCCAGCCATAAGATGACTAACTAGAATTCATTTTTTAATAAATAATGTTTTTGTTATTTTCTTTTCTCGAAAAAATTTACTTCTTTTTACTTTATGTGTTTGAGTGTTTTGCCCGCTTGTCTCTATGTGCACCATGAGTGTGCCTAAGGGTGGTTTTGGATCTCCTGGAATGAGAGTCAAAGGCACAGTGTGGTGCTGGGAACCAAACCCAGGTTCACTGCAAGAACAGCAAGTGCTCTTAACTGCTGAGCCATCTCTCTAGCACACATTTCATCATCATTTTAGTACCATATATTTTCAGAAAACCACATCTTTGATGACAGTGTCTGAAACCCTATGTTGTTGTTGTTTTGACCAAGACTTTTTAAGTGTCTCCACTAGCCAACTCTCCTCCAGGTTTCTTGTAAAAAGCAGCAGGAACGATCAAAATACAACAAAGTGCCATGACCTTTATTCTGAAAGTATAGTATTTTGGAACGAAAATAGATCCTTATGCAAAATGTGAAATTGGATTAAAATAGGATGGAGTGAGCATTCAGCAAACTGCTTGACTGAATCTTTTCCTGGGATGACTAGGCTCTTGAGAGCCCATTTCAGTTCATCGTGTTTAAGGTCTGGATTCTGTTAAAAGAAACTGCTAATAGAAAAATTAATCTTATTTCTAAGTGATGAGGGTCTTTGAGTTACTTTGGAGAAATATTGAATAACTTAGTTTTACACTGCATAATTCAAATACAAATTTCAAAAATCTGAATGAAATTCAATTCTTTAAATCTAGCAATAACAAAATCAAATGTCTACTAAGCTCCTTCTGTGGGCCACATACTGTGTTCTTAACATGTAATTAACGTGGACAAGCTCACTTAACAGAATTCCAAAACCTGCTATGGTAGATACTGTAGGTCATCAAGGACTCGACTGATGGCGTATCTCACTGGTGGTAATGATGACCTATCAAGACAAACATCAAAGAAGGCCTAATTTGACTTAGTTCCTTGCTCTTGGAACTATATGGCATTGGTCTTCAGTCACGGTTTGGATGTGGTTTCTAAGATATTTAATTTTTGTTACATCAGTCCGGTGAGCACTGGCTTTGGGCAAGCAGTCCATTCCCAATTGCTCCAACGAGAGGAATCACAAAGAGTACTGCATATTGAATCATATCCTGACATTACCGAAATAGTCCTCTGCTGAAATAGGTAATGTATAATAGACACAAGTTATGCAGGGTCTAGTTTATTGTTAGCTTGTTCATTTATTAGAGATGTGGTTGGAAGTGACTTGGTCCCTCATCAGATTTGTCACAAAGTTACAGTTTATAAATGCTTTGGTTCCAAAGTAAACAAAATCAGTGGTATGCTATTTGTGTTATTAGAGGGCCTATCCTCTTACAATGGCCACATTTTAAAAGTTGAGAATGTCCTGTGTTCATATATCATTGACTTTTGGATCCACAAGGCTACCATATATATTTCATCACACTCAACATAGCTTAATGTTTCTGTTTCTATCCCAGAGGAGAATTATTGTCCAGACTGTAGTTATAGAATGCAGTAATTCACTTTAAGTACTGAAATCTGTGTGAGAAAGGATTCCTCACATGCATAAGACTTTGTAAAAGTGGTTCCTTTGGGCTCAAGCTTCATTTGCCCTAACAAAGACAAAGTGTATTCCTTCTGGAGACAGTTCTGCTGAGAACAGTAGAAAAACTGGAGGAAATAAATTACGAAGAAATTCTCTTGGTTTTCTTGTGTTTCTTAAAGTGCCTGTGTATGGAAAAGAGAGAGAGACAAAGACAGAGAAAGAAGAAGAGAGCAAGTAGTTAACAATGTCCTTGTAGTATAAACTAGAACATAACTGAAAGCCAAAGGGAACGTCATTAATACGTTTAGAATGATTCTGAGTAAACTGGAATCCCCAAGGTTGTCTGAGAGGGGGTGTCTCTGACAACTTGTACCACCCCAAATCCCCCTTTATTCTAGCTACTGTAGTAGCGAGCCAGTCTGTGCAGCCGTCTCCTGCTTGCTCTGCTGTGGGTCACCGTGGAACTTCACTTGACACTCATATGTATGGCCCGACAAATCAGGGAGCTAGCCTGGCAGCCTTGACCAGTGGAGAAGGAAGCTGGTGTGTAAATACTCCCACCATCTAGATCTCATCAGGCCACCTTTTAGGGAGTTCATGAAAGTCCTCAGAATATCACTCGGGCAATGTCACCTTGACCTTGAGAATTCATTCTTGTGCTGGCTTTCTCTTCTTCCCCATTTCAATGTTTCCTACCTGCAAGACTTTGTTGCAGGCTCTGCTCACAGGAGAACTGAGGCTACGACAACTCAATTCCAGTGTTGGAATTTCAGAACAAGATCATTGGTTGTGGTAATAACGAGTCTCCTGTTAGAGGAAGATGGAGTAGGGATACCTAGCAGTGTTTCAGTTACTAAAGGCTCTTACCTGTGTTAGGTTGGGATGGTGTTCAGACAGAAGGCAAGCATTAATTGTGTGCAAACTGTGGTTTATAAACAAAAGACATGGAAATTTGAGAAGAGTTGACTGATGTGTTAAGACTGCTGGAAACTTTGAAAACTGAAAATGATGGTGTTGGGTCAGTCAATTATCTACATTGTAATGTTTTTAAAAGCTAGTGTCTGTGAAGAAGTGTTTTAAAGTGCTCTCTTTTGCAGAGTCATGAGATTCTTATATTCAAGGTCACTAGTCAAGCAAGCAACATAGATGTGGTGGCCCACAGAGACTTCCCAGTGAGACCTTACTCAAGGTCAGAGAATCTGAGCTTGCTTTACCCAGCATGGCTACAAATGGGATAATTTTGCCACAGGCATGTTTACCAATTGTTTGGAAGGGTTTACACTTAGCTGTACAGTGTGCTTTGATCTTGCAAGGGGGAGGTCTTTTGCCTCTCCACTTGCCATATTATAAAAAACCCTATTGAGTAAAGTTCTTGGTGGCTGGGTATTGATCCAGGGCCCTTCCGAAGCTATCCTGTGTCTCTGTCTTTCTTATCGTCTCTTTCTATCTTTCTACCTAATATTTTCTCATTCCTCTATCCTCCACTCAAGAACTCTTCGTAAGGTGGTAGCAGGTCGGAGCTGGTCTCTGGCAGACTACCACACCTAGAGCAGCCCAGACACTGGTCAGAGGTGGAGAATGCTAGAACAAGGGGGTCAAGGGGAAAGATGAAGTATGCTATTGTGGCCTTGGGGCTGCAAAAGCAGCAAATGGTACTTGAATGATTCTGGTTAGACATTAGGGTTGGCTGCCACCCTGAAGTAGATTCTGGGATAGATCAAACTGAAAGAAGGATACAAAAGAGCTCAAAATGGAATTGTATCTTCATTTTTACACCAACACCATGGTAACCAAATCTGTGCAAGTGTCCATCATCCCTGCACAGGTGCCACACGGCAGGCTCTAGCCTTGTGCTGTGACTTGCTCCATTCCCAAGTGCTGGAGCATCCCAACAATCTGTGATAATCTCCCCTCTCCTGCTAATGCGCATTCTGGCTCCAGGACATCACAACTATGGTGTTTACGCCTTTGTTTGGGGTTCTGTTTTGGAGGGGATATAAACTAAGACAAGATACAAGGGAAGAAGAGGATGGGGAGACAAGATACAAGGGAAGAGAGAGAGGGGGGAAGGGGGAGTCAAATCAAGGTAATAAACTATGATGTGCTATTAAACTGCAGGAATATTTTGGGACATCAGAGCCCAATTTAGTGCTATGATATTTCTAATAATGAAGATGACACATTTAGGCCACATGTTCCTTGTTAGAGACTCTTTAGCCAGAGGATAGAGCAATTTTAGAGCTGGAAGGATCCTTGGATCTCATTCTCAGCCTATCTTTTCTTTTAAAGAAAAGGGAGCTTGGGCTGTGAATCTATTCTATTCTAATTTGATAAAAGAGTTGACTGTGTGTCAAACCATCCAGGACTAACCAGAATAATATTGTGCACTATCTTAGGGGTAAAATTACATACTTAAGAGTCTTGGAGAAAAAAAGACAAGCAAATTAGGTGAAGATAATGTTAAATGAAGTGAAGGTTGCCCTATATTCAACAATATAGGGGTAGGTTGTTTCAAAATTTTTCATTACTGAGAACTAAACCCAGGGCTTTTTAAAAAAGATTTATTTACCTTATGTGTATGCATACTTTGCCTGCATGTATTTCTGTGTACCATGTGAGTGTAATGCCTTCAAAGACTAGAAGAGAATGGCAAATCCTCTGGAACTGGAGTTATAGGTCAGCAATCATTTGGGTGCTGGGGATCGAACTTCAGTCCTTTGGAAGAACAGCCGGTGCTCATAACCACTGAGCCATCTCTGTGGACCTTTAAAATCAGGGCTTTACACATACAAGTGCTTTACCATGGACCTACAGGCTCAGCCCAGAGGTGGAGATATTTTAGGTTAGAAAAACATACTTTGCAGTAGGTAGATTTCTGTCAAGTCATGTTAAATTTTTGCTCACAAAAGAAGAGAACTAACACATCCTACTGTGCCAGCTGGGCATTCCAATGTCTGTTTGATAGGTTCAGAAGTGGAAGTTTAGAGAATGTAAGTTCATTTCCAAGATGATTTCTAATTGACGTTGTTTGATTATTCTTCCTGTCCACCTTGTCACTTTTCCTCCATCAAAGAGAAGCTCATCTTCCCGCAACCCCCAGGAGCTTCTAAGCAATCTAGCCAGGCCTCTGAAAGTCCATTGAATTGGGAATAGATCACAGGCCATTCCTCTGGTCCTTATATCAACAACTTTCTACAAAAGGAACTACTCAAGTTGCCTCAAAGCTAATTAATATGCCTCATTTCCACCGTTGCCTTCCAATCTCTCTGCTAAGATCTTTCTACCAAAATGCTAGTTTTGACTTGAAAACAGCTTTACTCTAAAAAGACTGTTCCTACTTAAAGTCAAAATCAAATTTTTTAGAAGTGTTAATTGTCTTTCTCACTGCTGTGGCAAAAGACCTAAAACAAAAGGAGGGAGCGACTCAAGGGAGGAAGGGTTTATTTTGGCTCCCCTCAATCATAGTGGGGAAGGAGTGACCATAGAGCATGAGGCAGCTGGTCAGTCACATGTTGTCCACAGTCCGAAAGCAGAGAGAGATGAAAGCCAATGCTCAGCTAGCTTTCTCCTTTTTATTTGGTCCAGAGTCCCAGCAGGTGGAATGGTACTGCCCCAATCAGGGTGGGTCTTCCCACCTCAGATTAACCCTGAAATTCTCTTACAGACACGGCCATAAGCTCGTCACCTAAGTTGTTTTAGATCCCATCAGGTTCACGGCAGGCAAGGTAGTTGTGTAAGTCAGGATTAATAAAAGCATTTTTTTTTGTCAATCATTGACAATTTAAAACATCATATTCTTAGTGTTTTTATGAGGGATTCATTCATTCATTCAACACACATATTTTGTGTCTAGGGCTGTGATGTTCAGTACAGTAGGAAGTAGCCACACATTGCCATCTAAATTTAAGTGAATTAAAATTATACTAAAAAAAATTAAATTTAGTATCTTAGTCACACTAGCCTCATTTCAACTGCTCAAATAGACACCACATATGGCCAGCAGCTGTCATGTTGGATGGAGTGAACACAGAACACTTCCATCATTACCAAAACTTCTACCAGACAGTTCTGACCATTATGCCACAGTGTTTAAGTTCTAGGGATACATCATGTGAATAGATGAGGCCCCTACTTTATGAGATTATATTTTGAGGGCTGAAGAAATATATGTATATATATATATATATATATACATTAGTAATTAGTGTAATGGAACAAACATGTACTATGCAAAAGAACATTGGGAAGCACCATTGTGCACAGCTGAAATAACATGAAGGCTCCAATGGGAAGAGTACTGGAGGCAGAGAGAACAGTAGGTGCAAGAGCTCTTACAAGAGAATCTGAGGGCTATGGGCATCTGCAGGAGAAAATCAGCCAATGAAGGATGCCACTGTATGTGGAGGCACATGAAACAGCAAATGCATAGCACTGTTTCTTAACTTAGCATGCATCAGAATCACCTGGAAAGTTGATGAAAACAGACTACTGAGCCCTACCCACGGACTTCTGGATCAATAGACCTGACATGGCCCAAGAATCTGCATTTTAACGTGCTCACGGGTAATGCTGATGTACCTGGTCTGGAGGCCACATGCTGAGAACCATGCTTTAGTACATGAAGAAATGAGAGCTCAAAGAGATGTCATCTCCAGTCTAAGTTTCAGAGAGTTGAAGAGTCAGAAAAGACAAAGACAGAAAGAGAGGAAAAAGCAAGACTGGAGAGTCTAAGATTCTCAAATACTTTTGCTATTAATTAATTTTGCCTTGATGTGACAAAATGCACACTGTAAATAATTTAAGGAAGGAAAGATTTACCATAGGTCATAGTTTCAGAGGCTTCAGACTATGGTTGGTTGGTCCCATACATTTGTGCAGAGCATCATGACTATAAGGCTATGTAGAGAAGTTTCTTTACCTTTTGGCAAGCAGGAAGCAGGGATAAGAAGGGAACAGAGTGGCATATGCCCTTCAAAGGCACATTCCTGGGACCCACTTCTTCCATGCATACTCTACATGGAAGATATGGAATCACTCTAGGTGATTCCAAACCCGTTCAAGTTTACAGTTAGAATTAACCATCACAGATACCAGTGTGAGACACCACCATGTAAATGGACTAAGGGAGAAAAATGCTTGAGGTAGGAAGATTTGTGACCCTGGGGTTCAAAGGAGAAGCCAGGACAGGAAGGCTGCCCCTGCCTTCCTCCTTCGGGTGCAGGCCTGAGCAGCCACACTCAGGGTCTGGGTCAGAGCTACAGCAGCCAAGAGAATAAACTGAGAAGCATGCCCAGCAGCAGCAGGAAAGGGAAGCCCAGCTACTTTACACAAAATGGCAGCAAATATAAGCTCATTGTATTAAGATTTCAAAAATACAAATAGGGATGAGGACCAAACTATGCTGAGGACCACATGGGGCTTTGACTTTTCTAGTAGCTAGCATGTTCTCCAGAAACAAGGGTGTAGATCACATAAGAAAGCAGGCTGGGGTCTTGTGACATCTTCAGGGCCTCACACTTGTCATTCCAAATGTTAATGCCATCTTCATAGAACTACCAACCAGGAACCCTCATGATCTCCTTCTTCTCTTTGCCTGGCCTCCGTTTCTCACTACTGTTTAAATTGTTCTCCATGGCTCTCTCTGGCTTTTCTGAGTAAAATATCCCTTACCCAACACAGGAATGCTGGTTCATCAGGGAAGTTGGGAGGCTGAGCAGCTGTGAACACAGCTGTTGTCTGGAAGCCCTTTGGCACTGCCCGGCTCTGTTTCTGATGAGTACATGCTTTTCAGGAGGCATTACCCAAAACATTTTAGCCACACAAAGCTCTCAGAACACCATTCAAAAATGCTCTTGACTAGACTGGTGCTCTGGAAGCCATTTTGTCAGGCACAGCAAATCCTAGTACCCAGATTCTGACAACTCAGAACTCTGAAAGCACACTCCATCTTCTCCACCTACATTGAAAAATCTGTTCCCTAAACGCCTCCCCAAGAAATAGGAAGTGCTTCCTTTGACCATATCTACTGACATGGTGTTTGATCTGGGATAGAGATTGAGGGGCTATGTGGGAGCCTCACTCTTTGGGATGTCAGAGTCTCCTTGGAAGAGTCCTAATTAAGGACTCAGAATGATTGACAGATGGTGGAAGCTGGAGAAAGCACACTTGACATGCAGCAGAAGTCAGTGTCTCCGTTGCAAAAAAAAAAAAAATACATATATACTGGTAATTGGAGACCTTGAAAAATCTTTGCAGGTAATGCTATACTTTTATTCTTTAGCTAAACATTTAAGAAAAGCATCTGAGATAGTCTCCAATTGCTTTTGCTTTTTTAAGCAGGTTATCCTGTCACTTGGTAGCAAGTAAGTTTCAAATTTAACGGAATTTATTTTCTATACTGTGCGCTCTTGCTGAATATGGTCTTTGAATGTATTTTTCTTTTGAGGTTAGTGTTTTGTGAAGAGCCACATCTTGTTTACTTACTTCTGAGGGTAGTCTAACTTTGGCAGGAAAGTAGCCCTCTAAAAGATAGAGGAGACAAAATTTACATAAATAACATTGTTGCCATGCTCTGTGTTTGCATGCCCTGTATCCCATTTCCTTATTCTTGCAATATGGGGGTAGAATAAGGCCATATCCCTTAATATTTAAGTTATGAAGCAGTGTAATTTCAGCTTCTAGCACAAAAACAAATTTCTTCCTCATCCTTTTCACTAATGAGCTCAGATTAGTCCCCTAAGACTCTGTTTCTTCATCTCTGAAATAGGTATAATGGTGATAGCTTCTACCACATAGAATTATTGATCTGATTAGATGAGAAAATACATGTGAAAAACACAGCCAGCCCTGCTTCATGGGAGGTGATAAAGAATAGCCCCATTCCCCCCTCTTAGTAGGGACAGTTCTGGTTACATGTGCTTAGAGCATAAAAACAAAGACCAGCTTGCTTCACAGGATATCCTCATGACCCCAAGAGCTAGTGTTGTTTTCTTTGGCTTCTGTATGGGAAGGGAGCTCAAAGGCTTTGCAACAGTTTTCCAGGCATAGAGAATACAGGACAATTTCTCTTCCTGATCAGCAAGCTGTTTCCTCACGTAACTTCAGAACTGGGATCCAAATGATTCTCCCTTTCAAAGAACTGTCCAAAGAGTTTCCTGCAATGATAGATGTATTCTGTATCTATGTGGTGCTATATAGTAGCCATTGACCATATGTGGTATTAAGCACTTGATATCTGGCTAAATTGACTCTAGAAATAAATGAAAAGTCTTTATTTCATTTTAATTGCTTTAAATAAATAAGGTATGATGGCATATATGTCTGTAATTCTAGCATTGTGAGACTGAGGTGTAAGGATTGTTAGTTTGAAGTTACCCTGGGTCATATAGCAAAAGCATCAATAAAAATAATACCAAAATAGTTTTATATGACAGAGAACCCTTTGGACAGTGAAGCCTTAGCTTTCCAACACAAACACAGACACAGACACACAGACACACACACACACACACACACACACACACACAGAGAGAGAGAGAGAGAGAGAGAGAGAGAGAGAGAGAGAGAGAGAGCAGACATGCAAACCCCTATACATGTTTTATACATGTTTGTGAAGTACATGCCCATTGGGTGGAAAGAATGGAAGGGATTATAAGCCAGTGTCATGCTTTGCTTCAAACTATCCCTTCAGAGAAACCAAGAATCAGATGTTTCATTCTAGTTCTTTCTGGAGCTGGAGCACAGGCTACCCAAAACACTTGACAGGAGGAATAAGCAAAGAAGAGCAGGCTATGGCCCAGAGATGCTCGCCCCTAAAGACAGACACTACCAGAACATTTCTCTCTCAGTGTCTTCAAGTCAGCCCATCCAGGCTCTGAAGACCAGAGAAAATCTCTTTTACCTTTATTTTTAACATATGCCTTGCTTTCTCTCTCAGGATGCCTGTCAGTGAAATTCTGAGTATCTTGGTCTCACAGTTCTTAAGAGCCAGTAAGAAAAATAAAACCATGTACAGTGTTTATATTTTTCTAGGTCTAGACCACTGAGTCCCAGGAAGAGCCATGCTATTACAACATGATCCTATTTCATCCCAATCATAGCAAAGGAGATGGATATTTTTACAAGCCTGGACCAGTGTGGAGGCAGAGTCTGAGACAAAAGCTTACTTTCAGGTGACTGTTTGGTAATGGAATTGGAGAAAGCAGGTTGAAGTAACAGAGGGAGCAAGGAAAGAAAGCCCTGATGTATTAGTGTTTATTAGCTAGTTCTCTGGGAAAACCAAAAACAAAACATAGCCCTGATTTGTGATTGTTTATCTCTTCGTTGTTGAGACAAAGAACCTGACATAAGCAGCTTCAGGAAAGAAAGGTTTGATCTGTCTCATGGTTTGAGGGTACTGTCTATAATTGCACAGAATTCAGGGTTGCAGGAACGTGAGGCAGCCGGTCATACGGTGTCTGCAGCCAAGGAGCAGAGCAATGGATTCTGGTGCTCAGCTCATTTTCTCATTTTTTTTTCAGTCTGGGATCCCAGGCCACGAAATGGTGCTGCCCACATTCAGGGTGGTTTTCCCTCTTCAGGCAAACCTCTCTGGATATGGCTTCACAAATACACCCAAAGGTGTGTTTCCATGGTGATTCCAAAGCCAGGAAACGACAATGAAGATTAACTGTCACAGAGATGCTTACTTTTTTCTGCCATGTAAATCCTCTCCCATGCCAGTTGAAACTGACGTCACTGAATATGGAGTCGAGAAGAGAAGCATCCTTCCATGAATCACAATGGGCTGACTCTAAGGTGTCACTGAAAGGAAGGCCCATACAAAGATGGAGTAAAGAGTTATCCATTGCTATTGGCAAATGGGTTCAATTGTGAAGGCACTTTGGAGGAAGTTTAGAGCAAAAGGGGGACGATTTATTTATCACTTTTCTTTCTGTGTCGGTCAATGATCTTGGGTGTTAGCTTCCTTGTGCTTCTGGGATTAACTGTATGAATGAAGAGATTCCCTGGCATGTGCCGGCAGCTTCAGAGAAGTTCCAAAGCAGAAAAGTGACAAGTTTTATGTCTTTAGACAAAGCATCCCCAGGTTGTTCCTTTATGAGGTTGGTTGAAACCAGTTACTTTGCCTGAAACTGTGGCTAAGAGAAAATGAGGTGTCCAGTAGCCCTCCTCTGGGTCCAGAGTCTCTTTGCTTTTGTCCCCTTGCAGTGGTCCCTACCTATTCACAACAAGACTATTTCTATGGTCATTCAGGCCTAGTCCTGAGTGGGGAGTATAGAGGAGACACATTCCATCTACAACCGACACTTTGCACACTCATCCATGAACTGGGTCTGGAAATCATCCTTTTCCTCTGGGGTGAGTGAAGTCAGCGATATCAGTAAACTTAGGTTAGATACCAAAGGAGTCTGTGATAACTCTTCATAGAATCTATGTCTTCCTTCCAAACTAGCTACACTGAATTAACCATATGGTTTGTTGGGGGTAGAACGGGCTACTCTAGCCATATGCTCAATATCTCCCACTTCCAAGTCACCTCGTAGGAATCCTCTTTTCCTCCTCAAAGTCAATATTCCTCTGTTGCAGTAGGCACGGCTTTGCCCTAACACCCTAGGTCCTCTTTTCCGGTCTTTTCAGCCCTCAGACACCATTCTTGTCCTGTCTGGGCCTCTGTAGCCCCTAGTATTCATTGGATTACAAACCCACATAGCATGGCAGCTTATCATAAACTTTAGGGTGCTAAGGATCTAATCCAGGGTCTTGTGCATGCTAGACAAGTGGTCTAACACTGACTCCTTCACCCCACCCCTAAGTTTGCCAACTGGTCTGCTGTAGAACCCTCTTTTCCTCTGGATATCACTCTAAAGTTACAAAAAAAACCCACCTGATATGTGGGCTAGTACACTCTTCCCAAGGGCCATGTCTATGGACTTAAAATCCAAAGAAGTGCACTAAGTGCTGTATCATTTTCTCAGTATCAGGGCTGACAAAGAACTAAAGGTTTTTTCTTCACCTTAGGTAGGTTTTATGCAGTATGTATCAGGTCATTGCCCCCTTAAAAGCCTTCACCAATGTAGCATCTTCTTTAAAAATTGTGTGTGTGTGTGTGTGTGTGTGTGTGTGTTTTAACCAATTAGCACCTGGCTTCTCGTTAGGACAATAAAAAAAATGCTTACTTCTTGTTCCCCACATATAATTGGTACTGATATTATACATATGGTGGATAAGCATGTTATCTTCAGAATATTAAGACAATCAAAATCTCTGCAGATACACTGAAGAAATAAAAAATGTAGATGAGAAATGATAACAAATAATGCATTCCTTGTATAAAAAATGAGCTTGGATCATTCTTATTGACAAAGGGACAACAATGTGCTTGTTATATCAGTGGCCCTGGATCAAGTGTCAGAGTGTGCTGGTCTCTGTTGATGGCACTGTTTCTGGTGTAGCTGCTGAAATTTGGGTCACCATTCATGTAAATGCATGGTAGCCTACTGTGTTCTGCCATGACCCATTTCCTTTTTGCCATGGACTGGCCGGTGACTTAATTAGGATTGACACTCCTACATATTTTATGTTTTTGGTAATGGCTCAAGTTCTGTGGTTTCACCTAGGAGATGACATGCCATTTGGTCTGTTCTCTTGGCATTGGGGTGGACAGTTTTAAGACATTTCAATTAGGTCTTTCTATTAAAATGACTTTTATTCAATGGTCCAGGAAAGAAAGTGAAGTTTCTCTTAGCCATTATGAATGTCTACCCACAGACTTGAGAGACAGCTCAGTGGTTAATAACACTTGCTGCTCCTTAGAGGACGTGAGTTCAGTTCCCAACATTCATGTCTGGCAGCTCACAACTTCCTGTGACTCCAGTTCCAGTAGATCCCTTTTCTGGCCACCACAGACACTCACCCACACCCATATATGTCTAAATAAAAGTCTTTTAAACAGAGAGTGTATATCCAGGTTACAGATTACAAACACAATTCTGTTTGTCATCTAGCCTCCATAGCGATCCCCATGTGAAAGACTCAAGGAATGTAGCTGTATTCATGAAGCAGAAACCTACACATTTCTGTTTCCTTGGAGTCACTCTAGAAAATGGACACATGGACTTTGGGGATGAATCAATACAAATATTTATTATACTTATCATACAGTGTGATCTTGTTTCCTTTCTTAAGCCGACTTCTTTCACTTAAATCAACAAGTCCTGAGACTCTTACTTGCCAAGATTTGGAAATGAAATCATTCTATCACTGTTGCTCACAAGAGAATCTGTCTTCAAACCATTTCATCTCACTGGTTATAAAACTCAAATAATGCTTTGGTTGACTCTGCATTGTCTCCACTCCTTATATTACTGGTTCCTGCATGTTTCTACTGTTCTAGGCACCCTGTTTTCTACTCCAAGTCTTGCTGAGCAGTGTACATCCACCTTGCCTTTGACAACAAAGTGATATCATTTGCCATTTTCCCAGCTTCATTTGTTCGATGGCTCCCAATTCAGTGGCAGATTCCCTCATTTTCAACACCAGCTTTCAGATGATGAGTAACTCAGATATTTCAGGGCTTCTCTTCACAGTGCATTCCTCACTGCCTAGAATAAGGGAGTGTTCTCTGGTCCCTCCTCTGGAATGTTCATTGCATAGGTTTGCAGATCCTCTATGTTACCTCTATTCTATCATATACACTTCTGAACTTCCCAATTACATTCAACATCTCTACCCCATTTGCTACTGTAGATCACTACTGTCTCCAGACTTCTAAGTGCCATTGTAGCAGAACCGGCTCTGGATATACAGCCAGAGTGGGGGACCATGAATTACAAAAGAGTACCATGTGAGCTTTTTGCTCCCATGTCTTCTATGTGGAAGTAAGAATGGTACCAGAGCAGAAATTTGTGGGAACTTCTTCCAACTTCCACCAGAAGGCGTATTTGACATCAAACTAGTCCCAGCAATTGGTGGGCAGTGAAGAAAACAGTTCATTTCTACCACAGAGATATGTATCAAGTATCTTTAGGACTCTGGGGAATGCAAAAAAAAAAAGTAGCCATTGTAACAAAATGGTCTTTTTGACTATCAACTCCACTAATTTTTATTTTTAAAATTATTTGATAATTTCATACATATATACAATGTACTTTGATTTACATTCACCCTTCTTCCTCTCTCAGAATCTTTTACCCCAACATATTCTCACATATTTGTGCCTTCTTCTTTTTCCTTCAATAACTCATTGAGTCCAAATAGTGTTGTCAATGAGTATGAGTCTTATACTGGACTATGGACAAACTACCAGGAACTAATCCTACTGGAGAAAGTTGACTCTGTCTTTCCCAGAAACCATCAACTGCCGGTAGCTCCTGAGGTAGGGGTGAGCACTTGTGAGCCCCTACCACATTCATGCATTCATCCTGTAATGTTGTCTGGCTTGATCCCTTATAGTTGACCATTGACTCTTTCTGTAATGTAATCCTTCCTGTGATTCATGGAGACAGGTTTCTGAGAACTTTCAAATGACTTTATTTTGATTACGGAACTCATTGAACTGAAAGTTATTTACTTTGAAGAAACCTCAATGAATTATTGTTGGCGATTTGCTTATAACCCGAGTCAAGTGATTCAAAATCACATTTCCACAAGCCTCTGAGGAGTTAAATTTTGATGCTTGCTTATGGTTGGGAAGTGTTTTCATTATGGCATGGTGATGATGATAATGATGGTGGTCTAATCATCCTCTTATGCAGTCCTGCTGTGAAAGCTAGCTTAGAGTCTCTGACCCTAAGTAATTTGGGCCTTCACAAAATGCATCATAACCACCACCACCATCATTATCATCACCACCATGCCATAATGAAAATATTTCCTGGCCAGGCGGTGGTGGTGCACGCCTTTAATCCCAGCACTCGTGAGGCAGAGGAAGGTGGATCTCTGTGAGTTCAAGGTCAGCCTGGTCTTCAGAGTGAGTTCCAGGAAAGGCACAAAGCTACACAGAGAAACCCTGTCTCGAAAAATCAAAAAAAAATTTAAAAAAATTTAAAAAAAAAGAAAATACTTCCCAACCATAAGCAAGCATCAAAATTTAACTCCTCAGAGGCTTGTGGAAATGTGATTTTTAATTCCCATTTCTCCTTTACCTTGGATCTAAGCAAGCAGTAAATATTTATATAGTGTGGACACGTATATGGTGACTTGTATGTGTCTCATAAATCCATCCATCCATCCTTTTCCCATTGAGCTTAATGTCCTTCCGGTTGAACCTGAGCAGGCTTTAGTGACTGGTTTCACTAATAAAATGGAGTCCCAATGTTCTCAGACACCTAGAAGCTAGATTCAAAGGAGTTTTGCAGCTCCCACTTGGATTTCTGGGAAGTCATGAGCTGCCTTGTAAGAAATGGGATGATATGTCTTGGTGCTTAGCAGACAGCCCCAGCTGAACAGAGCCTTCCACCTAACCCTGCCAAGTACCAGACATGAGTTAAGCTGTCTTGGGTGTAACATGAATTCTCTGTCAGCTGACTACCACGAGGTGTTGTTCATTGAAGGAACACAAAACAGAAAAAGCTCCACATGAGTCCTGTTTTGATTCCCAACCTCCTAAATCATGAAAACCATTAATTTTTTTGGGGGGAGGGGTGTTAAGCCATTAACATTTGTAGTAGTTATCACAAGGCAATAGACCACTAGAGAACTGTATGGAATTGTGGTAGTGGTGGTTGGATGGGGGAAGGGTGGGGTAGTTGATGTGGTGGGACAGGCTAGGCTTTCGAGAGTATAAATGTGCCCTGGAGTTTCTGTTTTCTGTGTTCACCCTGAGTTTCTGTTAAATAAGAGGAAAGCACACTGGTCACCTTCAGTTCCAGACACAAGTGCCTGCTTGTACTTTCTTCCTTAACACCAGGAGCTAGTCTCTTCTCTTCTGGCTTAGGTGATTTAAACTAAGCTTTCATTTCATGAACCAAATGAGTTAAATGAAGACTCTCAGGTCCCTCCCACCTCATGTCCTGAGTCATGACTTATGACTCAGATGGTCACTGCATTGATTTTCCAGGTATGGAAGCCTGTGCAAGAAAGCTATGTGAACTATGGATAAGGCAGAGTGCAAAAAGTTATTTCCATAAGGTGGTCTTCTAGAAAGAAAATACATAACTATGGTAAATACTTACTCTTGAAAGCAAGAACATGAAGAGAATGCCCTGGCATCTCTCCATTATCTCTGTGGAAAAGACAAAGGCCTGGGGCAAATATTCTTGGTTCTTAATGTATGACCAAAGATGACAAGACATAACTCCAGGTATATCCCATCACCGTACTTGTATTTGCTTAACCTAACTGCAAAAACATCACCTCATGTTTTACTTGCTTTAATAGTGAAAATGAGAAGTACTTTATTTGTACTACTCTTGAGCCACAAGCCTGGAGTCCCCGAGTTTTTCCCTCTTGAAGACCTTTAGAATATACTCTAAAGGTCAGGTTAACACCCAGGGAACAACATCTGCTTTCTTCTCCTAACAGGAAACTCTCAGTAGCAAAGCAGGATGGCAGAATATCTCTTTTCCTTTTTTTTTTCTAGAAAATTGTTACTGTACATTTTGGAAAAATGAAGTGTGTGGACCCAATTAAAGTAGTGATTGATTTATAGCTAGAATCCATTGCTGTGGAGACAAATAACCCATTGGTTACCAGCCGCCACACAGGCTCTCTGGGTGCTTAATAGATACATCTTTCATATCCTGCTTTGCAGTCCATACATAAAGACTCTGGTGTGTGCTACTAGAAACAGAAAAATATCTCCATCAGGCAAGGGGAGATAGGAGTAAGTAAAGTGATGCTTTATGGGCAGTGAGGAGCCTCAGTTTTTTCCTAGGTGAGAGATGCATGGCTCCTTCACAGTAATTACCACAAGGCAATAGACAGCTAGAATACTCTCTGTTTGCAAGTGGTGTTGGTAGTTGGAGCGGGGGAATGGTGAGGTGTCACCACTCTAGAGGCGGTGGGAGAATGGAGCTGATAAATGAGGCAAACTACAATCTTATGCAATAGCCAACTTCATTTAGCTCCTCAGAGGATTTATACTCTGAGGGTTAAGAAAGGTCACATGAGTAAAGTTCACCTGAGTTCAAGCCGTATAGAGTCACAAGGACAAGCTGCACATGGCAAAAACATGTTTTCCATAGAGGCGTATAAAGGATCATGTAACTGAGTAACAACAGCAAGCAATAATGAACAATGTGAAGTAAACTCACCTCTGTCCGCAGCACCTGGGAGGAGCGCAGAAACACACCCCAAGAACAATTCTGTGTTCTGCAGAAACCGAGGCCACAAGACCCTTGTCTTGTATTCTTAGAGGGTTTTCACAAGTACTCAGAATTCTCCTCACAGGACTCCATTCCTGGCCCGTGTTCTGACAGTGGGATAGCTTGTGTGGTGGGATAGGCTGTTTGCATGCGGTTTGGGGGCATCTGGTTAAACTTCTCCATGTCTTATTGTACTGAATGAGTTAAACAATGGTACCCACCTCCGAGGGTCATTGTAAAGACTAACTCAGCATGAGCAGCGCATTAGGATCAGTGTTTTGTACTAAGGAAGGAGCTAAAAGTTGCTTATCGCTATCATGATTGTGTTCCATATCACAGGCTGACTTGTATGATTTTGTCTGTAGTAGTGGGCAGGGAACACTTAGGCTTCCTCACAGCTACAGCATTCAGGAGGTATGAAGACGAAGATGGCACAGGCTGGGATGTGGTGTTCTGTAGACATCCCATTCTTAGTCCCCTGACTGGGGCCACTGCATGCTTCTGGGTGAAGAAAGGGAAACTAGAACCCAAGGGTGAAAGCCAGGAGCTTTGGGCTAGGTGAATCAGCCACATATCTCTGAATCAATCGTCTCAGTGCTTTGGGCTTTCTATGCCTTTCTGTGCCTTTCTATACAGGGAGAATATGTTAGAGCCACTCCCCTCTTTGTCACAGTGTTTGGAACTGCCCTTTCTCCTATTTCTACTTTTAGAGCTACTTACTACTAGGTTGTAGCATGCCCCGGGAGATTATCTCAGCATTCTATTGTGAACCCATTTGCTTCTCTCCACTGGCTGCTTCCTTCTTTGCTCTGGTCACTGGTGTGTCCCACCTGGCCCCCTGCTGTGGCCTTCTGAAAGCTCCAAAGGCACAGCAGTCTGCTTTAAAAAAAAATAATAAAAGCACCTGGGTCAGAGAGGCTTTTATAAAATAATGGGCAGAGTTCAGAGCAGAGACTCATAACTAGTCAGAGTCTGGGAACAAGCAATGCTGAGTGCTCAACCTAAAGAAGACATCCATGTCATCTTCTCCAAGGCCAAGGGAACACTGCAGAAGAGGGACTAGAAAGATTATAAGCAGGATGATGGGAAGAGTGCTTGGAAATGCTGTCTTCTTGATATGACATGGTCGTAGCAATCCTGAACCCAGAGCAGTTGTAGTGACCTGAAAAACCTGCACTCACTCGCCCACAGAGACATGGGAAGGGAACTGGTTGGGAAGAAGAAGGGGGTCAGTAGAAGTGGGAATAGGTAAGAGAGGGCAAGGGGTGACCGTGATTACAGCACATTGTATACATGTATGAGATTGTCAAGAATAAAATTAATTAATTACAAAACTAATTTAAAACAGCATCCTAAATGCAACACCGTTTCCCAGATTAAAGTTCTCAATTTTAAATCTTAGAGTTTAGAGTGAGCTAAGGATCTGCCTGTGATCTGCAGGGCTCCGTGTGCACCTGCCTTCTTCACTGCTTCAGATCCCACGTTTCACTTTGCTCTGTTCTCTGGACTCTTTCAGCACAGCGAGCTTCCTTGTGATGTTCTTGGTACCTCAGGGAGTTGAGCCATCACAATGCTCAGTTCTCACTCTAGACGTGCCTTCTCACAAAGGCCATCCCTGATCATCGCAGTTGAAATTGGCTCTCTTACAGCTCGTCCATCTCAGCCTCGTATTGATTTTCTTCTTAGCGCTTTATCACAATTTCGTTTTCTAAACCTGCTTACTTCATATTGTTTTTCATCAAAATATAAACCCTGTAAACAGTAAACACACTGACTGACTTTTTTGTCTTATTAACTAGATTAGTTTAATCACCAAATTCAAGTCTGATTCACCAGTTCAGGAGGTACATAACATAATATCTATTACTCAGGTAAAGCTTCAACCTGAAAATAATTTTTGTATCTTTCAGTCATTAACTTTCTTCCTCTGTGCCACTGGTCTTCATGTGTCAAAGGGATGCATAAACTTTGCAAAAGTTAGCATTTCAGTTTGCATTTGCATTGACAATTTTAAGAACCAAATTTTGAGAAAGCCAGATGACCACTCTCATTTCCTTGCCTGGTAGCCTGTGAAAACTGCAATCATACTTCGACAATCTCTTGCTGATAGACTTACAGTTTAAGACCTTGGGGTTATAATAGTGTAAGTCAACTTTAGCTACTTTAAAAGGCAAAAAAAAATGATCAAAGGTTGTTAAGGTACCTCACAAAACTGGAACGTCTGAAATAAGCAAGCTTCTAGGAGAACTCAACCAGAGATCTGGAAGAGGATGAAAGACCCAATGCCCACACTGGCTTCTCTCTGCTTTCTGGCTGTGCTTTAGCTGTACATTTGTGAGCTCTTTATTTTATTCTCAGTGTACTAGCTTTTTTTGAAGTCAGGTGGCATAGTGTGCCAGTGATAGTCAGTCTAGCTCTAAAGTTCCCAATGTTTAAGCTCCAGAATCTTCCAATGTTAGTTTCTGAGTCATCAGCATTCTGATTGGTTCTACTGATCTAGAGCTCACCTCTGGTTGGCTCATCTGTAGCCATCGGGGTGGGATCATGTTTTATAATTGTGGCTTTCCAAAGCAATGGATGGGCAGAGGAAGACAAGAGAAGATCCCAGTGGCTTAAAAAGACACTAGAGTCTTACACAAACACTTCCCTGGCTCGGGTGAGTCCTCAGATGTCAAGATGACCTGTCTTCAGAAACACAGCTGCTTCCTGCCTTATCTGTTCCCATCTCTTCCCCATGCTAGTGACTTGACCTGCCTAAGATGTGGTCTCTTCCTCTCCTCTCCAAAGTCAGCCTTTCTGTCAACTATCTTAGCAGACCCCTCTGTTAGGTAATCCTGGCTGTTCGTACAGTTGTCCGAGATCCTCACTTACCTAACTTCTCACCGACTGGGCCTCAGGCTCTCTGTCTTTGGGTGGGGAGAATATGATAATTTCTCTCAGGGGAGGGCATAGACTCAGAGTTGCTAGGTAAAGGGCTGGAGCCCACAAGGCTAGGTAGTGTTAACACCTGAGTTAGAAGCCAGCTTCCTGCTTATAAATGCTACATTTGACTTTATGAATTTAAGTCTCATTATGTTTGAAATTCTGTGATAGTAATAGCTTACAGCTGGGTAATTCACTTCAACCCACAGTAGCTGGGGTGGGAGGGCGGGGTCAATGTGAAAATTCAGGTATTTCCTTGGTTAAGAGAATGGTCTGAGGCCATTCAATGAGGATGATGGGAAAGGCCCTGTAGTCAAGACAATGGGGAAATAAAAATCATGTGCATTATATTTCCATTCCCTCCCAAATGAAGAGGAGGGTGCAGGCTGAGGGAAGGGTAAAGCTACAGCCTGCATCTATCCTCCAGGATGTCATGCACACTGGGAAGAGAGTGAAAACTCTAATCTTACGTTGCCAAATAGCACACCACCACCACAACAACAAAGGCACTGCTGGGCTCTTTCTGAGGTTGAATGTAGTAGTGGTGATTTCCCTCACAAGAATTCAGTTTACAGACCACATTTTCAGAAATCTTAGGCCTCCTTGTTCATGTTTGTGCCCTTCCTGATGCACTAGAATTGAATGGGTTTAGCAGGAGTATGATTCCTTCTAAAAGGATGGACACCTGACACTGGTTAAGCAGTGAATGAATTAACCTGGTGGGTACCCTAGTTCCATCATACACCAGGCTGCTGAAGTCTTAATGTGACACAGGAAATGTTGCTAAATGTGTCCACTGGAGAATGTCTTCTCATGATTTCCAAACATGTGGGAGAGAGCCCAACTATAGCCACTCACCACCTCCTCTGCAGACATGCAGCCATGAGGAGGGCCTCAA
>CABHPH010143577.1:0-29205 GCA_902168325.1 Peromyscus nudipes
AAAAAAATTTTATTCATTTTACATACCACTCAAAGATCACCCTCTTCCCTTCTCCTGCCCCTCCAACCTTCCCCTCCCAACAACCCCTCCCCCCCGTTCCTTCCTACAAGAAGGTAAGGCCTCCCATGGGGAGGTACATTTAGTAGAAGCAAGTCCAAGCCCCCCCAACCTTCCTGACCCACCCCACCCTACCCCACCCCGCCTCAAATCTGTATGAGTTGTCCCATCATAGGTAGTGGGCTCCAAAAAGACTGCTCGTGCACCAGGGATGGATTCTGAGCCTACTGCCAGGGTGCCCCTTAAGCAGATCAAGCTATACAACTGTCTCTCCATGCAGAGGGCCTAGTCCAGTCCCATGCAGGCTCCATAGCCGTTGATCCAAATTTAATGATTTCCAACTAGTTAGGTTTGGTCATCTCGGCAGGTTTCCCTGTCATGATCTTGTTGCCCTTGCTCGTAGAATCCCACTTCTCTCTCTTCCAGTGGGCTCTTGGATCTCGGCCTGGTGTTTAGCTGTGGATCTCTGCATCTGCTTCCATAAGTTACTGGAGAAAGGCTTTATGATGACAGTTAGGGTATTCACCAATCTGATCACTGGGGTAAGCCAGTTCAGTTCAGGCATTCTCTCCACTATTTCTAGTAGTCTAAGCTGAGGCTATCTTTGGGGATTCCTGGAAATTTTCCTAGCACCCAGTTTCTCTCTATCCCCATGATGTCTACCTATATCATCGTATCTCTTTCATTGCTCTTCCACTCCATCCCTGTTCCAGCTCGACCATCCTGTTCCCTTATGAAATTCTTAAAGAATAAATTTTAAGAATGACTTTAAAGGAGTGTACTGTTTATTCTCTGGATATTTCTTCAGTTTCCCTTATTTCTGATTTCTACATTTCTGGTTTTATTCCATTCTACTGTGATAAAATTTAATATGTTGTTACAATTTTAGCCTAGTATGTGGTTTGTTCTAGACAAGTTCCCACAAACTGTTAAGAAAAAAGTCTATTCCAATGTGTCAATGTAGTATTATATAATTATTTGTTATGTCCAAGATAACCCATCACAACGGCACCCACTCAACTTGACACACAACAGTAATTATTTCATACATAATTTCCAGATGAAAACAATAACAAAGTAATATAACCCTACCTAAGATATCTACATGCAACCAAAAATGAACCACAGTTCCTCCAAAACAAATGGCGAATTCCATTAAAGAATGCTTAGTCTTAAATACACATTTAAGAAATTTTGTCACTTATATTATCTCAATGAAAATATATTGCATGGTAAAGAAATAAAGGGGAAACTGGAGAAAGCTCAGCAATTCAGAGAACTACTCTTTTAGAAGACTAGAGTTCAGTTCACAAATCCCATGTTGGGCAGCTCACAACTTCCTGAAACTCCAGCTGCAAGGTATCCAACATCCTTTTTGGCCTCCAGAGATATCTGCAAACACATGTACACACACAAAGTCACATAAGTAAACTTAAATAAATAGTAATAATAAATCTTTCAGAGAAGAAATAGAGGGAAAATCATAAATATGTGTTTAATTTATGTTTGTACATGCACAAACATACCCTTAACAACATTAAGTTGTATCATGAATTACAGTTCTCATTTCTGCACTGTAGTATTCTGCAGCTTATAGTATTTATAAATACCTTCTTCTACATATTCCATTTATATACTATTTCACACTCTCCGAGCACTTTGACAGATCTTTGTCCTTTAGTGGAAAATCTTCATTCATGGATGGTCTGGGCATGTACATTGTGCTTGGATTGGGTTCTTGTTATTTTTCTGTTGACCCTAATCACAGTACAGAGTAACACCAAGAGATAGTTATGTTTTCTCCAGCACTCCAGACAAACTGTTACTCACCCTCACTCTGGAGGAGCATTGAAGTTACTGCCACTACTGGGCATTCTTAAGTCAATCATCAGTTCTACCGCTGTTGTTTCTTTCTAACCTAGTTGACTCAAAGGTATCAGTAGACCAAAATGACTAGGGGAAGTATTAGTTTCCAGTTCAATGGAAGGTTTCTTGTGCCTCCTTGCAGAAATAGTCTTCTGTGTATAACTAATACTTGTAGAGCAGAAGAGTTGAGATGATTATAAGCATCCCCAGTGTCTTTTCAGCATTTATCTCACATATATAGATGGTATTTGCCAGAGAGTCTATATTTAGGGTCATTTGAATTTACATCGGAAATCAAGAAAACTAAATGCATACTCCATGTGTAGATTATTCAATTGACAGACTGTAATCGTCCTTTTGCAGCCTTTATATCTGCTGCCAGGCACTTCTGAGAGACTTCTAATAGGGTCTTGGCAATATGCCACAGGCAAGCACTTTCACTATTGCTGTTCATAAATGCCTTTGGGGTTGAATTACAAATACTGTAACCCCTGAGGTTTGGTAGGAAGGTCTGCCAAGGTTCAGCTGGGATTGCCTATTAGCCCATTGAACTCCCCTGAGCCCTAGGGACTCAAAAACGGGTTTCATTCAAGCAATGTGGGGAAGAGAGACTTGTTATCATTGTCTCTGCTAAGCAGGTAGGCTATATACACTCCACCCTAGAAAGATGAATTAAGGAGAGAACTATCACTGCTACTATTTATTCTTGTTGTTGAGATTGAGAAAGCTAAACATTTTAGAATATGTGATAAGATCAGTAATTAAATGTCACAATGTTTTTATGATATGACCTTATTACTTTCTTCAATGTAGAAAGGGTATGAAGAAGCCAAGGAGAATGAATACTTAGTTTTTTCTTTTTCTCCCTTGGCTCTGTATGTATATAAGTGAAGGAACAATAATCATTTTGTTTACTGTTATATACCTAGAAACCATCACAAGGACAATGATACAAAAAATAAATAATTGTGAAATGAATCTTTGCCTTACCTGAGTACAGAAAAAGATTAAACTCCTGGCAGGTCTTCAGATTGACTCTGTGAAAGCCAACACATCATTAAAATGATATGAATCAAACTGAACGACTTGGGTAGGGTCTCCTTCTAAAAGCACGTGGTCCAAGAAAGCAGGAGGCTATCAACCCAGTCATTCAGTTGCATACAAGGAAACTTTGTGGGATTGGAAATGCAATATGGAATAAAAATTACACGGTCAATGGTGGGACGGTTGATTCCTTCCACCAGTCGTCTTACTTCAGTGCCCTCTCTGTGTTCACAAGTAAATGATGAAATGATCTGATGGGACGGTAAGAACCACTCCGCCCTTTATGATGACAGAGAACAGCAGAAACAGTGCTGTTCGCTGTGCTGCTTGAATGGGGTCAATGAACATTTTTATGTCTATTACCCTTTAAATCAAACTGTATCTTACTCTATCTTCACAGAAAACTCCACTTTATCACACCCTCCTATAGTGGTATTTTATTTGTGCTGAAATGTGATTTTATTTGTATGTTAATAAATAAAGTTGCTTAGGGGTCAGAGCTATTAGCAAGCCATAGGGAAAGCCAGGGCGGTGGTGGTGCACTCCTTTAATCCCAGCACTTGGTAAGCAAAACTAGGTAGATCTCTGTGTGTTCAAGGATACTGCCAGCATTGGAGACACACGCCTTTAATATCAATACCAACCATAGAAGACCTGGAGGTCTGTACAGACAGGCAGTGACGAGGCAGTCACATAGTTGGGTTTGCAACCAATTAGAAGGCAGAACAGAACTCTATTTAAAGACAACACACAGGAAGTAGTTCCTTTTCGGAGAGGTCTCTTGGCGGGAGAGGCTAGCTGGCGGCAGGCGGTAAGACTCTTAGCTCTGACCTCTTGGGCTTTCATCTTTACATTGGCTCTGTGTCTCTTATTTAATAAGACAGTTGGTTACATCTACACCCTCCCTCTCACTTTTCTATGTGTTATTGTTTTTGCTTAGCTGCCCTTTAACTTAAATCCATGGAAGACAATATTCTTAAAGACCACGGAAAAACTTGCTTGACTCCTTTGAGCCTCCATTTCCTCACGTGTACCATTAGATTAATAAAAACCATTTTTCAATGTTGTCTTAACAATCCCATGATGCAGAAAATTAGTAAGGAGAGATACCAGAAACAATAGAATACCAACTTTCCATGCTCACAATACATACAGCAATAATAGTTTGGTGACCATGTTCAGAGAAAAAAAGTCCCGATCTGGGGATTGTGTGATTCATGATTTGGGTAGGAGGTACAAATGTATGAAGGACTGGCCTCTTTGTAAGTGCAAGGTGTAGTTCTTCCTACAGACCTAGAACCATCTCATCATCTGTGGGCTCAGATACAGCCCTATTTAGGCTTATTTCTGCCCCTAGGATGGGCACAGCCATAGCTGTCCATCCATTCCTCAGGTATTTTCTGCCTACTTTCATCCCAGTTGTACATTCTGAAGTGGCCTGAGATCTGCCTTTAAGTCCTCTCAGCTGTGAACTGAGAGTCATCCTGATCACTTAACTGTCTAGCAAAAACCATGCTTGACTGTATCCTCAAATAATGCCTATTAAATCCAGCACAACTGTGGATTATGAAGTAGACTCATATTCCTGCTCTACTTCCCATAGGCCAGGGACATTCTCGCTACTCAAGAACCTGACAAAAGATACCCTGTGTGATTCAATAGAGAAAGACCCACTAATGGTTTGGCTGAAAATCTGGAAACCTATAATTTGGGTCAAGCTTCTCTCCACTGTCCTCCAAGGCCAGTTCTGCCCACCCAGTACTCTGGGCAGTAAACTACTTAAGCCCTCCCAAGGACATATGGAAGTGACATTCATAAGTGCATCTGGTACAAGGCCTGCTGAACCCAGGTGCAAATGCTAAATACCAGCTATACTGGTGAGTAACTGTCACACCCCCCCCATTGAGACTCATGGATTTTCTGGAAAATTCTAATTAATCATCTTAAATAAGCTCAATGAGAAGCACAGACCACCTAAATACATCAGACAAAGCATGAAATATGTTTTAATAAAGAAATGAAAATATTGAGCTGAATTAAACAGAAATCTTGAAGATAAAGAATACATTAACAGAACAGAAAAATATCACAAAGATGCTTCAATAATAAATCCTAACACATAGACTCATACCATATTACCTGATACATAGATTACCTTAATGATTTCACCAACTATGTACACATAATAAATTAATTTAAACTACAGATCTCAAATCAGCACACAGACATCTTTACAATATTTACATAAATTCTACTTAAGAAACTATGAACATAATCCATTTGCAATAGCATTCAAAAGAATTGTTTAGGAATAAGCTTTATCAAGGTAAAGAATAAAGATACTAGATATGCTAAACACTAATGAAAAGGTGGAACATAAAAACAAAAGGAAATATAGTTTATGTTCATGATTTGAAATCATTAATATAATGAAAATAATGCTTTACCAAAAATTTTTAGAGACTCGGTGTAGTTTCTGTTAAAAATTCCAATGTCATTTTCACAGATATTGGAAAAATAAGCAATGAAATTTTGAATTCATAGGGGAAAACAGTTCCCAAGTAACAAAAACAATCTTTTTTTTTTTGTTTTTTGTTTTTTCGAGACAGGGTTTCTCTGTGTAGCTTTGCTCCTTTCCTGGAACTCACTTGGTAGCCCAGGCTGGCCTCGAACTCACAAAGATCTGCCTGGCTCTGCCTCCCGAGTGCTGGGATTAAAGGCGTGCGCCACCACCGCCTGGCGGCAAAAACAATCTTGAGTAAGGGAAACAAAGCTATGTGACCATGTCCTCTGATTTCAGACTCTATATTAATGCTGTAACCATCATAATAGTACCAGGTTGACATATAATTGACACATGGACCAATGGAGCAAATATACTGCCCAGAAAGAAACTGACACAAATATAATCTTTTATAAATGCACCGAAATCATGTGGTAATGTTGGCTATATGCATGCAAAAGAATTCAATCAAGCCGGGTGGTGGTGGTGGTGGTGGTGGTGGTGGTGGTGGTGGTGGTGGTGGTGGCGGTGGAGCACGCCTTTAATCCCAGCACTCGGGAGGCAGAGCCAGGCAGATCTCTGTGAGTTCGAGGCCAGTTTGGGTTACCAAGTGAGTTCCAGGAAAGGCACAAAGCTACACAGAGAAACCCTGTCTTGAAAAAAAGAATTCAATCAAATCCTTGTCTTATTACATAATATTCTAAATGTGAATACAATTATTAAATATTAGTTTAAAATGCACAAAAATTGCTGGGCGGTGGTGGCACATGCCTTTAATCTTAGCACTCTGGAGGCAGAGGCAGGCAGATCTCTGTGAGTTTGAGGCCAGCCTGGTCTACAGAGTGAGTTCCAGAACAGGCTCCAAAGCTACACAGAGAAACCCTGCCTTGAGAAGCCCCCCACAAAAAAAATGACAAAAACAAAGGGGAATATTTTTTAAGTTGATATTCAGTATGATTATTTGATATCTTCCCAAAAGTGTCAGTAACAAATGCAAAAGTAAAAAAGAAAGAAAGAAAGGTTACATCAAACTGAAGATCATCTATACAGCAAAGGACACCATCAACAAAATTAAAACACTGCCTGTGGAATGTCAGAAAGTCATTGTAAACCATATATCTGATGAAATATTAATATCCAAAATACATGAGTAACTCCTCAAACCCTAACCCCAAACAGATTTTGGGGTGGGTGTTGGGTGGGGGAGTAAAGCATACTTTAAGCAAAGTATGTGGCTCAAGGTGAGAGATTACTTGCTAAGGTTTCTGGTGCCCAAATAAGTCTTCAGTTTGACCAAGAATCTCAAACTTCTAATCACCCAATGTGCTCCTGGCTAGCTCAGATCACGCCAACATTATTGCCCAGAATGGCATGCAGCCTGGTCAAGAAATACTGACCTATACCTCCTCCTGCTTCCTGCACTGCTGCACTCATTCACTGAACTATCAAAATGCACATGAATTAATACACTGTCTGGGTGGATGCGGCTGTCCATTGCACCATTTCTTTCTTTGGGTTCTCAGGCATGGTTTGGCAGTGTAAGAACTCTGTAACATTAACATTGAATAAAAAGTAAATCTATGAAAAAAACAAAATACATGAGTAACTCATACCAAATAACAAAAATATTACAAAGTAAAGATTGGCCCAAATGTAAATTTGGCAAAGAATTGAAACAAACATTTTGCCAATAAAGACATAAAATTACCAACCATCACTAATCAGAAAGGGCCTATGAATCAAGCCTGTAATGAGAAACATTGCTTCAAACTTTTAAAATGTTACTACTGTGAAGACAAGAGATGAAAAATCCTAATGAAGATATAAAGCATAAGAACATGGAAGAACAGTAGTGGGAATATAAATACACCTGGCTTCATAAGAAATAGTCAAGACCTATTCAAAATCTTACAGGACAATCGCATGCTCAAGAATCCACTGCTGAATATAGGTCAAAAGGAAAGAGATCAGTATTTTGCAGAAATTACATTCCCATAACTATTATAACATCCTTCACAGCACCTAAGGCAGAGAGCAGAACAAAGTCTCAGTCAAAGGACAACTAGATAGATAAAATATGGTTAAAGAAATACAAACTAAGCAATAAATATACCTTATTTAAAATATAAATTTTATGTTATATAATTATACAGTCATAAACCTAGCTGTGTTATATGTAGTCTATATGTGTCTTTATACATATACTACACAATAGAACACTATGAAACTGGGAGATGTTATATGAAATAAATCAGACAATAAAGGTAAAAACTTTATGTTCATATTTATATGCAAAATCTAAAATGGTAGGAGTAATAGAATAGACAGAATGGCTTTTACCAGAGGTGGAATTTGAGAGAACATGAAGAGATAATAGCCAAAGGGTACCAGTAATGAGAAATAAAGTGAGTGGATTCTGTGCCTGGTATTCAGGGACACTGTGAGTGGGTTCTGGACAGCTAATGTGCAATACAGTAGCTCTAGTTAACAATGATGTGCATTTGAAATTTGATAAAAACATATGTCAGGTTTTCTTAGCAAAAACACAGACAATATAGCATTTATATAAGTAAATAATTGTTTTAATTAATTTGATTGTTATAATAATTTCACAATGTGCATACATAACAAAACTTTAAACTTTAAATATATACAATTTTTAGTGGTCATTAATGCATTCAACAAAGCTATTGGAAGAAAAATAGCACAAGCTTGACTTCTTTTAGGAGTTCATTAAATAGTAGTCAGGGATTGTGAAAAGAAAAGGCAGAAGCAGAGGTGGAGGCAGAAATGAGGAAGTGAGACAGAAAGATGGGCTTAGTTAATGAGTATGTCTCATTTTGACAGAAATATACAGAATGGTGAGAAGATACTTTCTCAAGAAGGATGGGTAAGCCATGCCAAGAGCTACATTGCCATCCCTTAGAACTCTAGAATGCCAGAGTACCAAGAGGAACTACTATTAAAATACATGATTTTACTAAAATCTATTTTATGTCATTGGGGAAAATGGGATTTTAAAAAATAAAAAAAAAAAAAACATGGCCTGACTTTCAAATCATTATTGTGTATGTAGTGCTGTATTCGTTTTGTGTGTGAGTGGAGGACATTGATCAGATTTTTACAATTTCATTAAAAACATGCCATCAGTTTTTACAAAAGGAGAAATAAATCTTTAAAAGAGATGATTGCTTAATTAATCGTAGGATAAAGGAAGATTGATGCTAAGAGTGCTTTCACAGATTAGGACAGCAGAGTACTGACTGGCTCCAGAACCAGTTATTTATTTTCAAAGGAAGCATTTACTCAGAGATATCATTGTACTTTTTGTGATATTCTCTTACATCTAGATGAACTGAGTTTACCATGGCTACTTATCAAGGTGAGCTACAATTATGAGAAGCCCTACTTTCTCCTCTGGTAATATGTTCAATGTGAACAGTGCCCATGGGATTTGGTCAGCCTACCTTCTATTTCCTGAACCTACAGTAGGAGACCTTATTCTCTTTGTAGAGTGAAAAATTGGGTCATAAAGAAATGCAGTACACATTTTACCAAATATTGCACAATCATTTAAAAGAGTAAGGGAAAAATGTTCTAACCTGAGGTCCATGGTCTTTAACCTGGAATCTAAGTCATCCTGGACAATCCATGGATGATATTCTGGAAATTTGTGCCCTCAAATAATAGAGGCAGAAGTGTCTCTTTCTGTGGAAATTTGTAGAGAAAGGTCTGTTCTCTCAACAAATCTTTAACAGTTTATGACATATGAAAGGTTAAGAACCAAAAGTAAACTCTCTAAGGGTCAGACAATATGAGTAGTGTATCTAACTAATTTCAAGGAGATATGTAATTTATGTGGCCACAAATCAGAAATATTCTGACAAAGTATTGACAGAAGAGACTGATTTTACTCTTAGTTCTTCAAGGCCAGCTTTATGGTTATAGTTAATAAAATGCATGCTGAGATATTTCTTTTTCACAGATTAATAACAAGATATAGGATCATAGGGGACAGGAAAAAATATATAGGATCACTGGGAGCCAAAGTATGTACTTTAACATAAAATATACACAATTACATTCCTATGACTTACCAACACTTTATGTTAATATAATCAGTGATTTGAATAAAAATTTATGGACTTCATATTATAGATGAAGCTGTACAGAACTGAAAATATATCTTAGATATACTCCTCTATTCCCTGTATTGTACAATTCAGTTATAGGGAATCCAATTAAAAGTTAAATGATAGTGTCTGCTCTATAAAACAGTATATAACAAAAATAGCACAAATGATAGATTAGTTAGGTGCTACAAAGTTTGGAAGACCAGAATGGATAGTAGTCTACTTAATGCTAAGACATAAACCTTCCAATGAGCATTAGGCAAACAGATATTGCATGAAGAAAAGCAATTAAAATAACTTTCAATTTTATAGACTTAAATAGGGGGTTTGGTGGATTAAATACCAGTAAAAAAAAATCCTATTGATTTGTTAAGAACAGACCAAAGGATAATCAGAACTTGTATCAAAAATACTCTGCAAGTAAAAGAAAAGCTAGCAAAAGATTACAGTAGAACACTTTGGACATAGGACCTAGAGAACAGAAAATCAAGTTGGAACAAATGGAAGCTTCTCTTCTAGATAGCACTCACAGTGCAGGAAGACAGGACACAGAATTTTGGGGTAGACAGGTCATCAACAATCATTCCCAGATGCAGACACTAAATAATAATAATAATAATAATAATAATAATAATAATAATAATAATAATAATAATAAATTGAACTCCTTGGCAAGATGTGCCCAAGGGTGCAACAGTGGCACAAGTGTTCCAAGGGTAACCAACTACTTCCTGGTTGGATTTGAGGTCCTCATACTGGGACTGCTATTATAAACCTGGTCAAAAGCCTATGTCAAGGGGGGTCACAGGCCTGCTTGGGAATATACTACTGATGGGCTGACAAAAGGACATGTGGCTAAATTTCCTTACAAATATTTATGCTTATGCATATAGACGAGCAACACTGCTCTTTATCATCCATATTCTTTTGTTGTGCTTACCTAATATACATCTAAGATTTAACATGTTCTGGAACAATCATTTCCAACACTTTCTCTTACATTGCCTTAGTCAGTGTTACTGTCATTGTAATGAAACACATGAAACACCATGACCTTTTTTAAAGCAAGAGGAAAGGTTAATTTCATTCTCAGCTCCTTATAACAGTTCATTATCAAAAGCAGTAAGAACAAGAACTCAAGCAGGGCAGGTTCCTGGAGAAACGAGCTAATATAGAAGCCATAGATGGGTGCTGTCCATGGGCTTGCTCATGAAGGCTTGTTCAGCCTGCTTTCTTCTATAACCCAGGACCACCATCCCAGGAATAATGCCACCTATAATGGGCTGCCCCCCATCAATCACTAAATACGAAAATGCCCTAACACCAGATCTTATGGAGGTGTTTTCTCTAATGTGAGGTCCCCTCCTTTCTAAATTCAGGTTTCCCTCTAGTTGTGTCGAGTTGACATTAAACTATCCAGGACAATAAGCACTGAGCAAGAGAAGAAGATCCACATGCCTGCCTGGGGTTGTCTGCCGTGGTCCTAGTAAGAGCTGAGCTTTCTTTACCGAGCAGGGCTGCATTAAGAGATGGCTTGACCACATGTGTGGTTATCAGGTAATTGTAAAGGGTCTGCACTTGGCTGAGCTAGGGGGAGGTCTTTTGCCCTACCCCTTGGCATTCCTATAAAAAGCCCTTTTGAAGAGACAGAGGGGCCAGTGGATATTGATCCAGGCCCTCCTGAGGCTATTCGGTGTTTCTGTCTGTCTTCTCTCCCCTCTTTCTATCTAAATATTTCTCATTGCTCTCTCCTCAAGAGTACCATGGAAAAAAGTGGGAGTGGGCCTCCCACAGGCAGAGAGGAGAGAACATAGGCCTTCCCTGGGTCATCCTGTGTCATTATGGTGAGCAAATATACGGTATGATATGGAAGAGAAAGGCAGAATGGCTCATGTCCTGTGGAGAGAGACAGATCTGAAGAGGCGAAGGCTGTGAGTAGGCAGCTGTGGTGGGGAGCCTGCCTGCCACCTAGGGCCATGGTGATGTCTGGGCCTGAGCTGCTGCCAAGGGCTATGTCTGGGTCTGTGGCCCTGCCACAGTCATAGCCTGTGAAGTCCTTAGCTTCTGTTATCACTGAAGGTAGTGAGGACAGGACTACACCGAGTTGGCCCCACCCCTCACTGGCTGCAGCACTCTGGACAGTGGGCCCTGCATCTCACCTGGCCAGCACAGCAGAGCTGACCCCTGTCAAAAGGGGCATAGGTGAGCTGGTCCTGAAAATGTGAACATGGGAGAGCTGGCCTCACTTCTTGTAAGTCATGAGGTCCCATGGGTGAGGGAGAGATGCCCTTCCCTGCCCCTTGCCCCTTGCTTCTTACCCCATGCCACCTGATGCAGACAGGAAAGTTGGCCCTGGGGTCAAGAGAGTGGGAGAGCTAGCCCTACTCCTCACTGACTGCAGCAGTAGGGAGAGTGGTCCTGAATCTCGCCAGGACAGCACAGTAGAGCTGACTGTTGGAAGGGGCACAGGTGAGCTAGCCCTGAAAATGTGAGCATGGAAAAGCTCATCCCACTATTCTGTCATGGGTGGTGTGGGCAAGAAAGAGATGACCCCCCTAACCCTACCCCTCACCACTTGCAGCAGGTGGGGGAGCTGGCCCCCTCCCTCATTTACTGAAGTCATTAACTTGGGAAAGCGGGCCTTGCAACTCACCAGGGCAGCACAGTAGAGTGGATCCTCTTGGTGGGAGTGCAGGCAAGCCAGCTTTGAGGGCATGAGAGCAAAAGATCTGACCCCACCCCTCATCTGCATGGGCAAGGGAAAGATGCCCTCCCCCCACACCTCTCCCCTCACCTCCTGAGGCAGACAGGAGAGCTTGCTTCAGGGGCATGAGAGTAGGAGAAAGCACTGCCTCTCACCAACTGCAGCATTTGGGAGAGTGGGTCCTGCACCTCCCCTGGACATCACAGTAGATCTGGCGCTAGTGGTGTAGGTGCAGGTGAGTCAGCCACGAGGGCATGAGAGCAAGAGAAATGGCCCTGCCTCTTGCTGCTGGCTGCAAAGTGTGAGCTAGCTGGGGCAGTGCTGGAGAGTTTACCCTGGTAATATGGATGAGGGAGAGCTGGTGGGCTGACCAACCCAACTAACATCCAGGCCCAACCAGGGCTATGAGTTGGTCCACCCCAACATTATCCCATCTATGATCTACTGGAGAATGTGAAGGAGTGAGTCCAGCAGATCCAAAGCTGCAAAAGCTCCATGATACAGGACAACAGCAGGATGTCCAAGGAGAGTCCTAGTGAGGGTCCAGCAGAAGCCAGAGCCCTCAAACCAGACCAATGACTGCTTGCAGTGAACAATTATAAGTAAATATATATGGACGAAAGGGTACACTTTGTGATGTACTGTGTCACACTTCAGCTTGCATGACCAGATATTTTTTATTTTCTTTTAAATTTTATATATTTTTTGGAGGAGGGTTGTAGGGGCAGAGGACAGATGTAAAGGAACAGGTAGATGATTGGGATAAGGTTGCATAATGTGAAATCCACAAAGAATCAATAAAAAGTTTTAAAAAAATTCAGTATGATTGACCCCTTGTCAATTTGACACACAAACCTATCACTGTTAACCATAACCTTTCCCTTCTTGTTTATCTCCAAGATCACACATTATCATCCAAATCACAAGGAAAACATTTTACAAATTTTAAAAGTCTCACAGTCTTTACAAATTCAAACACCTTAAAATTCAGTCTCTTTAAAAATCCAAAATCTCTTTAAAAATTCAGTCTCTCAACTGTGGGCTCTTGGAGAATAATATTAAAAAAATTAAATACTTTCTTACTTTAAAAAAGAAGATCCAGACAATAGTCACAATCAAATCAAAGCAGAACCGAACTCCAAAAGTATAAATAACTTAACATCCGATATCTAGGATTCATTTTACGATCTTCTGGACACCTCTAAGAGGCTTAGGTCACTACTCTCGTTCCATCTTCTGCAGCATACATGGCTTCTCCTCTGAGCTTGGGCAGGCTCCACTTCACTGCTGCTACTGTTCTTGGTGCTCATCCCATGGTACCAGCATCTCCAAAATGCTGGAGTCCTCAAATGCAACTGAGCTGTACTTTCTAGCCTCTCATAGGCTTTCTTCCTGGTGCCAAGCCTCACCTTCTCTGCATGACATCTTCAATCCTGAGCCTTCAGCTGTGCCTTTACCAATGACCTCCTGTGTCCTTCCACATTGCCAAGCCTCAGCTGCTCTTCCATAACCCCTTCATGCCTTCAAGACCAATATCACTTAGTGATTTTTATCAAGTTCACCTGCCAGTGCAATGTACAGCCTTAACTATCTCTGGAACACAGCTTCTGTGTGTTGACTGTAAAGAAACAGTTCCCAGAATATTCCACTTTAAAGATGCTGGTCTCTTCTTAATCACCACTAATTTCTCAGCTGCAGCTAGCCAGCATCTACTGTCCCAGTAGGCCAACAATTTCATTTCAGTGGTGCTGGTGTCTTTTTAGTCACAGCTGATTCTTCAGCTCCAGATGACCAGACAAAAAAAAAAATGCCACACAAAAGGCACTGCTCTCAACACACCTATCTTCCAAGTTCCTACAGAAGAGCTTACTGAGCTCTTGACACTTAATGGCTTTTCTAATCCCAAGTTCCAAAGTCTTTCCACAATCCTCCAAAAAACAACATGGTCATGTCTGTCACAGCAATACCTACTACTTTGATATCAACTTGTCTCAGTCAGGGTTACCCTTGCTGTTATGAAACATAATGACTAAAAAGCAAGTTGGGGAGCAAAGGGATTATTCTACTAACAGGTCCATATAACAGTTAATTCTCAAAAGTAGTGAAGACAGGAACTCAAGCAGGGGAGGAACCTGGAGGCAGGCCATGGAGGGGTGCTGCTTACTAGCTTGCTCAGCTTGCTTTCTTATATAACCCAGGACCACCAGCCCAGACATGGCACGACCCACAATGGATTGGACTTTTTCCCCATCAGTCACTAATTATGAAAATGCCCATCTGCTGGATCTTACGGAGGCATTCTCTCTAAATTGAGGTTCCCTGCTTTCGAATAACTCTAGCTTGTGTCAGGACACACATCTTTTCCCATGCCAAGATATAACAACTCAGCTTCTGTTTGTTTATAGAGAATCTGTGGCGGAGTTCTCAGGTTTTGTCAGAAAAATTTATGTGGCAGTGGGCAATGATCAAAGTGGAGAGTCAGAACTGTCAAGGCACTGAAAAGAAGTAGACATTGAGTGATTTACCCTAAAGAGGACCTCTGTCCAAGACCCAGAGAAAACTGCAGAAAAGGGATGAGTGTGGGAGCCGGAGGATTAGGAATGAAGCACCACCTTTAGGATAGGATATGGCCAGTGTCATAATGAGCATACAGAAGCTGTGATCACTTGCATAAGTAATTAAAAAACAGAAATA
Organism: Peromyscus nudipes; assembly: GCA_902168325.1. NCBI lineage: Eukaryota > Metazoa > Chordata > Mammalia > Rodentia > Cricetidae > Peromyscus > Peromyscus nudipes. The sequence continues at coordinate 15,002 of CABHPH010143577.1, forward strand.
AAAGAAAAAACAAAAAGAAAGAAAAGAAAAACGATGTTAGGAGAGGAGGCTACTTTGAAACAAGAAGGTCAGCAGGAACATGGGGGTCATGACAGGGGCTATATATGAATGAATGTGACCACAGTGCATTTGACACAATTATGAAACTGTCAAAAAGAAAGCTAACAAAACATCCCCCCAAAAAATTCAAAGCAATCATTAGTTCACCAAAAAGAGCGAAAAACATGAAAGTAAAAGTGGAACTAGCTGAGAAATAAAGTGACCAATGAGGGGTAGATAAGTGGTATAATAAATACGAATAAAATAAATTATATACATACACGGAAAAGGTGATAATGAAACCCATGTCATGTATAATTAAAATATGATAATAAAACTTGTTTTAAAAGATGGCAGAGTGTGAGCTATATTTGTAAGCTGTATCATGAATGTATACATGTGGAAGTATATTAATGATACAGTTGGCAAGATTTGCTTATTAATTCTAATGTGAAATAAAAGAGCAAGGTGCATCAAGGATTACTCCAGAGTTTTCAGTGAACAAACAGAAACAAAGTTGTTACACTTTGGTATGTGGGAGGATGTGAAAGGAAGTGTTTGAGATGATTATTTTAGAACATGATAAATATGAGATGTATATTAAGTAAGCACACAGAACATGGATGATAGATTATGTGTTGCTCTTTTGAAGTAATAGGAATGTTTTATCGAGGATATGTAATGAAGAACTATAAGCTTAAAATATTATATAACAGGTGGCTAGAAAAAAATAACAAATAAGAAAAAAGGGGAGGGGAATCAAAACCAACTGCTAATATTAAATGTGAGTAGAGCCTGAAATGCAAATGCTATCAGGTGAAATAAGAGAGCCATGAAGAGGTTAGGTCAGAATACTTATATAGTCTATGAACAGTATAAAAACATATCACTGGTCAAAAGAGAAGCACTGTGAAATTCTAAAGGGGAGAATAACATGATCAAGTATGAAGTTTGAAAATGGCCAACAAGATAAAGGCTGATTACAAGCAAGCAGTCTTGACAGAAGGGAGCCCAAAGAAAGTCATAGCAAGAGTCTACAAGAGAAATAATGAGGATATGGAGCAAGTCACCAGCAACAAGGACAGGCAGATCTAAGAGCAGCTCATGGGTGCATTTTCAGAACTTAATAAGCACTGAGATAGATAGAAAGGATAAAAGAGGAATAGTAAGATAATTTCTTTCTGGGATAACCAACTAGAGAAAAGAATCATTATGGAGAATTAGAATTAAAAAGAAGATAAAAACAAGAGCTGGGAGAGAGAAGGAACTTTGAATAAACGTAATGGGAAATGACTGTGAAATATTTGAGTGGCAATGTCCAATAACCTCTTAAGTATTTGGACCTAGAATTTCAAAGAAAGGTCTCAGCAAAGATGATGGCTGGTCATCAGCTAACAGGTTATAATGAGGCTGAGACTGGAAGAGAATAGAATAAGGAAAAGAAGCATTGGAAGATGTCAAAGGAGAAGCAGGCATAAAGGGATGTAAAGGCAGAAAGATGGGTTTGGACATGTTGGTATTGAGAGGGGTGCAAGTCAAGTGCTTCATAAAGAATGGACGACTAACATATATTTAACTTTAAGGCCTTGACTATCTCAGGGAGAGTGAATGTTCAGCATGAAAGAAACCGTGTAAGGGGTTGAAAAAAGAAAAGAAAAGAATGGTAGAAAATGTACATTGATTTTGAGTCCTTAGAGTGAGAAAGAAAATGTGTTTTGGTGATGGGACTTGCATGGTATGTATGACATCCCAGATTCTCTCTCCAGCAGTATAAAACAAATGAAGAAGCAAAAACAAAATGAGAATGTGAAAGGGAAAACAAGATGAAGTGAAAGAGTATATTCATATTGATACCTTTGTTTCATTATCTGCATGACCTTCAAATTATAAGGTTTCACTCACACCTAGCATAGCCAGATCCTGCAAAGCACATTCCCAAAACAGAGTCAGAGATAAATAGATATAGCAGGTGAGATAAACAGGTTAGTATATGTGTAGATGAATTTCTAAACTGTCTTATTCAATAAAAAACATGGAGCCAGAAATTGTGGTTAAAGCGTAAGAGAGATCAGAGGAATAGAAAAAGGCACCAGCCAACCTCACCTCACCAACTCTGCAGCTTCCAAAATGCAAGTTACTTCCTGTCTATCCACACCTATATGTCTTGCTGTTCTGCCATCTGATTTGCTCTCTCTGTCCAGCTACATCACCTCCTCTTCCTGCCCAACTCTGTCATTTCCTGTCTGTTTGTACAGACCTCCAGATCTCCAAGGTTAACTAGTGTTGGAATTTAAGGCATGTGCCACCACACCTGGCTCTGTTTCCAGTGTGGCCTTGAACTCACATAGATCCAGGCAGATCCCTGCCTCCCAAGTGATAGGATTAAAGACCTGTGCTAACATTGCATGACTTCTGTGTTTACTTATAATGGCTTTTAGAAACACACCCTTAAATTCAACTAAAACCCCATCCATTCTCAAATTTCCATCAAGCTTCCTTTTGTGTTTTTTGTGCTGAGTACTGTTTTCTATTATTACTATTATTATTATTGTCTTCATTATTATTATTTCTATTAATTATTTTAATTTGAGGGTATATGTATGAACTGTGATATGGGTGTAGAAATTCGATGACAACTTTGTGAAGTAGTTTCTCTCCTCCCATTTTTACATTAGTTCCAGGGATCAGACTAAAGTTTCCAGGTTTATGCAGCAAGAACCTTTACCTGCCAAGCCACCTTGCCTTCTGAGTACTGTTTCTTAAGTTAGCTACCAGTTATTTTGCTTAAGGCTAAGTCCAAAATGTTCCATGATTTAATACATACTTCTGCTTGCCTGTATAATTGCACTAAGTACTCAGGAGAAAGGAATGGTGCTATATATCTATTTGAGTATCTGTGCACCGAGCTCTAGCATAGCCCAATCCTGGGAACATATGTGTTTGTGTTTGGTTCCTATTGCTTTGATGAAAACCATTATCAAAACCAACCTGTGGAGGAAAGAGTTTATTTGGCTTACGTAACCCAGGTAAGAGTCCATTGTGGAAAGCCAAAGCAGAAACTCAAGGGAAGAACCTAGAGTAGGAACCTTAAAGCTGAAACCATGGAGGATTGCTGCTTTTGACTTGCTCCTCGTGGCTTGTTCAGTGTTTGTGGGATATTTCTTACTGTGTTTTTGTTTTGTTTTGGTTTGGTTTTGGTTTATATCACCCTGAACTGCCCATGTTGGACTGGGACATCTCACAACAATCATTAGTCAAGAAAATGCCCTACAGATTTGACTACAGGCAATCTTACAGAAACAATTTCTCAACTGAGGTTCCCTCTTGGCACAGTTGAGCTGTGCCAAGACTGCCTTTCTTTTTTTTATATATATTTTTTTGAATTTATTTTATTTTATTTTACAATATAATTCAACTTATTACATATCAGTCATAGATTCCCCCGTTCTCCCTCCTGCCGCCCCGCCCCCCTCTCCCCGGCCCACCCCCCATTTCCATCTCCTCCAGGGCAAAGACTCCCCCAAGAATTGAGATCAACCTGGTGGACTCAGCCCAGGCAGGTCTAGTCCCCTCCTCCCAGGCTGAGTCAAGGGTCTCTACTAAGCCCCAGGATTCAAACAGCCAATTCATGCACTGAGCACAAGACCCGGTCCAACTGTCTGGATCCCTCCTAAACAGATCAAGCTAATCAACTGTCTCACCCATTCAGAGGGCCTGATCCAGTTGGGGGCCCCTCAGCCATTGGTTCACAGTTCATGTGTTTCCATTCGTTTGTCCACTTGTCCCTGTATTCCATCCATCCCTGGTCCCAACAACTCTAGCTCACATAAACCCTCCTCCTTCTCGCCAATTGGACTCCTGGAGCTCCACCATAAATGAAGACCACAAGATTGCCTTTCAAACAACAGTGTGCTATTTCTATTTATTCAATGATTAAACTGTTTGCTATGAGAATCGAACATACCAATTTATAATCATTTACACCTTCCTATCCAGGCCTAGGCCTCCATTGCCTGTGTTGTACAAGACTTTGATATCCTAAGTTGTACATGGACAACAAAGCACAAAGAATAATTGATTCCCTTAGCAGATTTGATCATGTGAAAACATATTGCTGGAGCTTTAAGGAAGTCACTACACTTTCTAAGACAGTGCTGTCTTCTGGTGGCAATTGTGACATTTCACTTATGTCTGGCTGTATTTATCAATTTACTTCCCAAGTATAAATTAATAGGTGTGCATTTTCATCAGTATATTAACTGCTGCTTTAAAGTTCTTATTTGAGGTGAATCTTTTCTTTTAGAAACTGTGTTAAAACATCAGCAGTTCTATAGAAGAAAAAAACTTAAGTATCATAATGGAATATTTAAAGACAACTATAATAATGTTTTAACCTCAGAACTTTCAACACATTTAAAGGATGCTTTTATCATGGAAATAATAAAGGCAGTGATGCATTTATTCTGTAAATTAGACCAAGTGTAGGTGGCATTGTTTTGGCACAGAAAGCCATGTAGCTTCCCTATCAATTGGCATGAGAAATGAAGCAAAGGTATAAAAACGGAAGCTGGGTGCAGGGCTGATTGCTCTCCTGTACTGTTCCTTGGAACTAACAAGTCATTCTCATAGCAGATAGTTTTAAACTCTTATGTTTAGCAGTAGCTGCCAAATTCTGCAAGTTCTATACTATTCTGCTCCCTAATTAGTTGTGAAGTCTATGATTATTTAAGTCCATGCAAGCATATACAGACTGCCAACTCATCCGAGCTGAACTGCACAGGAAAGTTGAAAAGATAGCTTCAGTTATTACTTGCTCATTTATTTATATAGATCAAATCATAATCCTAATTTAAAAAAAATCCTCATACCACAGAACCCACTTCTTTTAAAATCACCAGGCAAAGGCTTTATTCTTTGAACCCAGTGATTTTATGTCTGAGCAGCCCTGTTGATACTTAGAAATTGAGCAGGGACTCCCTGGCATGACACTGTGAGGTCAATGTACTTTGGATAAAATTTGCAAGGTCAGTGGTGGAAAGAATCAGCCATTATGGCATGTTATTAATGGGGTTTGGCATGTGAGCAGCTCCGCTTATTGTCTACAGGCATTTTTGTATGTGTTTAACAAAAATCTGGAAAAGGAGAAGTATGTGTGCTCTGGAACAATGATGAGCACTGTGCTCAGAATCTGTCGTTGTGCTGGAGAGTTGATGAAATGATAAGATCCCACATGTTTCCACTTGCAATATGAAAAATGTCAAGACTGCTCATCTTTCATTAATTGTCTATGTGCATTCTCTGCAGAGTATGGCTGTTTGACGTGGCCCTGACTCTAATCAGTGGTTTTGCTATGAGTACAAAGATGCAGAATCTATTCAGGATTGTGGCAGAATAACACAGGAAACGGTCTATACTGGCTACAGCTCCCACTCCTGAAGGGATCAAAGATACACCGTTGGCAAGTTTTTCTCACTAGCCCTTCTGAATGTAGGCACTGATGGCTATATGATTTTAAGGCAACAATTTTCAACTTTGGAAAGTATCAGTGCAGTTTCCATTTTTCTCTACAGGAGTGGTCCTTCACACATGAGCTTAGGGGAAGATACAAAATTAAATTGCTACAGTTTGGCTCTATACTGAACAGAGAGTGAACATGGCTTCTGAAAATCTTATTATTTCAGTAGAAAGCATCAGCTATAAATCTCAGGACTATATTTACCTTCAAGAATTATGTAGAGCTTAAACTTTCCTGATTATCATCAGCTTCTGTATAGCAAGGACCAATGAGCACATCTTTTTCAAAATGAGTGTAGATCATATAATGATTAGAGTGTGCAAGATATGCCCCACTAGCAAGAGCAGAGACAGGCCTTATTATACATAAAATAGTATTTTCAGTCAAATACATGCTGTTTATTTAGTAAGAGATATCTTATTGACTATCTAAAAGATTCATTTTGAAGGAAAATGCTCCTTTCCTTATTGCATCTCCTCATTCCCAGAAAATTCTAATGTCCACTCTCAACAAACTTGCCTCAACCTTTAGATTTACCACTTCCTGGCACCTGCTACCACCAACTCACTTCCTCATGAACTGTTCCATCCTGCCTTGTTCTGATTCTAACTGTTTCTTCTTGTTAAGAAGGCACTCAAATTCTACTGTCAGTGTTCAGGGAGGCTGCCAAAACTGAACTGATGTACTACTGTCTTTTCTCTTCCACTGCCTAAATTCCACGACCCCTGGCACTGCCATGTCAACGGTAAAGAATAGTACTCTGCAGAAACCTGAAAGCCCAGAAGCGATTCATAAGGAAGCCGATTCCCCTTTCTCAAAACGCAGTACGAATTTGAAGGCCGCTGCATCTGTGCCACTCCAGTTACATCAAAACAATCCCTCTTCCTAGCCTTCTAATCTCTCCTGCCTCCTCATCACTTTTCAAACTCATATGCAAAGATCATGCTGAGAGTAGTCATAGCTGGTTTCCAGCTGAAATTTCAGAGCGCAAAATCAATGAGCTTCTTTGCTACCCCAAACGCCCTTTGCCCCAGACCCTTTGCCTTCATGTCATTAAATGCATGACAGAGCCCCCAGACGGCATGCTGGCCACATCCCCCATCGCTACTATCCAGATCACTCCAGATAAAAGGGGCAGTACTGAATGCAGTAATACACACCCAAAGCTCTTTGAAATCCCCAAAGACAGATGCTTTATGAATACCAGACATTATTATTATCTACTCCACTGCTCCCTGTCATGACGAAGTCTACACAGGTCGAACATCTGCAGCCTCGGTGCACCCTCACAAATGTATTTTTACTTTTGCAAGCTGTTGCCTATTAACTTCTTGCTAATATTCCTGCTTATTCTGGGACTCTTTATTTAAACACTTGGTTAATATTGGCACTTGTCACCCTGCTGTCTTTGCAGATGTCACTTAGCATTCTTTCTATATTCGCGACACAATTAAGCAACACCTAATGTACATTTTTTGCCCTTTTCTATACCACCTCACTTTTTACTCTTAGGTTAGAATTCTCCCCATCATTCAGATATCACCTTAAGAAAGTATTATTTTTCTCTCAAACCTGCCCAACACAAGTTTCCTTAGGTTGAAGGATTTTAAGAGTTTACAAATCTGATCTATCTGCAATATGCATTGCACCCTTCCATCATTGTTATGGCTTTTTTTTCTTCAGTTTTACACTTGTACAATGTTAAACTTACAACAGACATTTATAACGTCTGCCATTAGCTGCTTTCTTAGCTGAATTTTGCAATAATGTTTTTTTTCATTCTTTTGTTAAAAGTTGAAGAAATTGGTTCAAATGAAAATGAAAATAAAAACAACCTTAAAAACTAAAGTCTTTTATTTTTTATTTTTATTTTATTTTATGTGTGTGTGTGTGTGTGTGTGTGTGTGTGTGTGTGTGTGTATGTGTGTGTGTGTGTGTGTCTACTCTGGAAGGCCAGAATTCTGAGAGCTCTTCTTTGGAGATGATTAAAAAGAGGCTTTAGTATAGTGTTTAACTGTTGCTTCCCTGTGACTCAAAGGCAGATTATAAACCTTGGAACAGGAAGCAGCATCTTACTGTCAGGTCTGCTCCATCCTGCTCAGGACCTGCAGTCTCCTGAATTCTCCCCTCTATGGAAGCAATTATCCCTTCTACCCAGCAATACTAAGAACTGGTGGGTTAATATTTCTTAATAAGCAGGACTCCTGCAATGAAATGCATTGTACCAAAATCAGCAATCATTCACAACATCTTAAGCCTTAACTTCCACCACTCTTATAAGTGTCACCATCCTAAGAGCTGTTTCTTCTATTATTCAAATTCTTCCTCCTAGTCAAATGCCTCAAGATTCAGTAGACTAATATTTTGGTCTTCTACAATAGAGATCTGTGTTTCCCATATGTTGCAGAAGCAGATGGTCCAGGTTGGTCTTTTATTTGTCAGCCTCCAGATAAAACACTGCTTGCTCCCTCTCCTCTCCCAGGGTTTTAACAAAGGCCATCCAGTCTACCAGCCTCCAACCCCCCACTCCAGGGTTTCACAACAGGCTGAACCAAAAGATGAGCAACTTCTCAGCTGCTGGCCTCAGAAGGCACTCTCAGCATGGCCAGCCCCCACTTCTGTTCCTGCTGGCTTTTTATGCAGGCCCTTGATTGAGAACTGGTCCAGCTGGGCAGCCTGTTAACTACTTTAACCCACTCCTTTCCAGCTTACCTCCCTCAGGCCTGGCCTTTTTTCTCTGATTAAAGTTGCTATGTTAATATGTCTGCATTGAGCTTCTTGCCCTGGCCCTCTTTTTGCATAATAGTTGCCCTATCCTGACACAAAGTTGAAAGTGACTAACAATTGTGTACCTGCTATGTAGCAAAGGTTGGGTTAGGCTATTTTAATAGTCACGATCTCAGTTAAGACAGAGAACCTCAGAGGCAGTGTGATTGTTCACAATGTGCAAGAAATAAATGAAGGCACAGAGTTATCTGTAGGTAGATGATGTTCTAAAAAGTGATGTAACAGGGTTTCCACTCCTGTGACTGCCTGCAGTCCACGCATAGATGAGATATACTCATGCATGTGGGCACAACACCAGTAACAGATTCTGAGCAATTTTGAGCCCTGAATTTTCCATTATCTTCAAAATCTCTAATTTTTTGCTGAGAGATCACGCACCCCTGAGCTGAGACCTTTGGCTTTTAGTGGAGAAACAATAGCCAAGGAGAGAAAAATGATGAGGGGCAGAAAACAAATACCAGGAGGTATTAGTCAGGACACTGTAATGCGTGGGTTTGTAGTGGTTTTGTTGTTTCTTTATTTTTCTGAAAGAGACATATAGTTTGATATATTTGAACAGAGATGACCCCTGGTTTGATACATACTTTCACAAAATAATTACCATGAAATTGAAAGTGACTAAATGGAACAAGGGCAGCCAAAATCAGGCCAGTGAGAAGGCCACTAGGATGCAACAGAAGAGAACAGGCCAAGCGCCAGCGAATGCCAGTCAATAAAGGAGAGCATCTCAGGTGAGGCTGTGGGAGTGGCAGTAGGTGGTCACATGAATAAGACATTCTTAAAATAGAAAAGACAAAATTTCTAAACACACCATCTTGATTCGATTCCATTTATTGTCCTTTCTTACTTTGCAGGACATTTTTAGATACCTTGTTAAACATTTCAAAGAGGACCATCTTTTTTTTTTTTTTGTAGTTTCTGTTGTCCCTTTCATAAATGCTATACAGTACATGAAGTGAGGTTTAAAAAGTCCATTGATACATAAATGAATTCATTCATCATATTTCCCATATTCTCTCCCTCCGTCCACATGCTGATTCTTGGCCAAAAAGAAGCTTTTGTTAATGCATCAGCATAAAGGGCAAATGTATCATTATTTGTGAGCACAGGTAGAAAAATCTACATAGACCCATTGAACAGCCTATACCAATTTACTTCTAAATAGAATTCTTTCCCTGACTAATGCTCTTGTGCTGAAGTCTACTATCCCCATCATGTCACAGATACTGACAGATGCCAACAGTCCCAGAAATAATGTATCAGGGCCTCAGCTTTAAAGGACCATTAGGGACACCAGGAGATAACTGAATATAATATGGAGACATACAAATTGCTGGGGAAATATAGAAAGAACAATAGCACTTTCCCTACAAGTCTGTATCTCCCTCCCCCTGTGTAACCTTTTCCTCCTAGCTACATCAGGTATTTGGTCTAGCTCAGCATATCACTGTACCAAGAGTATATAAGCATCTGAAAAGACTTCAGGCAGCACAGGAACTTGACTAAGAGTCAGAAACTTCAAAGACAGAGGAAATAGTAGAAAATACCTTGTCCCATATAACATTTCATACAATGTTATTTTTATGTATACACACATATGTATCTCCATTAAATTTTCAAATGAACATTTAGATCATTTCTATATTTTGACTGCTATAAATAATATCACATGAAACTAGAAGTGTGAACATCCCGTATATGTGCTATCATGTCATTATATATGAGTGTTTGTATACATATATATGTATGTATCTATACATACATATATATACATATATATAAAATAGTGAAGTTACATACCACTCACAGATGAATTAATGATATAAATGAATGATACACTGGAATTTGAAGCCAGATTTCAGAATGTTATCTAGAAATCTCATGTGATGAGTCAAGTACATGGCTTTCATTGTGGTTGTTCCTTACCTGTTTCCTTTATTGCAGATTTTTGTTTTATTTTATTGTAACAAAACACTCATAATATATTATGTACTCATAAACAAAATTTTAAGTGTGTAATACATTGTGATTGATAACATATATATATATATATATATCATATTTCTAGAGCCTATTTATCTTACTGAAATTAATACCCATTAATTTTGTCTTCCACTAGCCCCTAGCAGCCACTGTTTTACTCCAGTTCTGTGAATTTGACTATCTTAGATATTTCATATACTACATTCATGCAGTATCTGTTGTTCAATAAATATCTTATTTCATTTAATATAGTGTCCTCAAGATTCATTCTTGTTACCATAAAATGTAGAACACTCATCATCTCTAAGGCTGTACAGTATTCTATATGCACATTCTGCATTTGTATCTGTGCAAATCTATATGCACATACTACATTTGTATCCATACAAATGAGTATTCAGGTTATTTATTAGGGGTTACAAATAATGTTACAATAAAAATAGGGATGCTCGCATTTCTTCAAGATCCTCACTTCCTCATACTACAAAACTAAAGATTTGTTTTCACTGCAATAAATTTTCAGTTCTTTATTGTTCCATTTAACAAAAGGTTGCAAAGAGTACTTGTTTTTTCAATATTTGAGAAAATACATTTGATGGACCTGGTGAAAACATTTTATTCCACACTGAGATATGCTCCACTCTCAGGTGCACATTTAGATTGGAGTCCTGAATTGTTTGCTGATTTTCTGTTGTTAAAAATTAGTATTGTGTATTACTAAAAGACAGCACTGAAAACATACATACAAGTATGATAATGGAAACTGAGCATGTTGTAATTATGTATTTAGGAATATATAGATATATATGTGTGTGTGCACATATGTACATAACAACAATTAAAGAAAATTATTGGTCATGAATTTGAAAGAGAGCCAGGAGAGACATACAGAATGGTTTGGAGGGAGAAAGAGGAGAGGAAATTATTGATTATATTATAATCTTAAAAAGTAAAAGAAATAATCTCTTAACAATGAAAAAAGTGACTGAAATTGTTAAAGTGGCAATTTTCAATAATTTATCTGAAGAAGTGCAGCTATGATTCCAGATTCCAGTCCTGCATTACTTCCCTGAATTCCATTTTGTTCTATTGATTTCTTCTTTCTCTGATTCCAAGTAAAAAATTACAGGAGCACCGAAAGTCAATGTTATTTACAGTTTGCTTTTTAATCACACTCCCCTCCAAAACAAAACAACAACAATAAAAAAAAACTAAAAAAAAAATGAAATGCTCAAAGTAATATAAGACAAAAATATCTCCAAAAATGCCTTTGAGTGTGTTTTGTGTTGGTCATCTACTGCTGGGCATGGGTCCTACCTTCAAGAGTGGTTGTTATGCTCACTGTGATTCCCATGAAGAAACTTCAATTGTGAAAGGTTGTTCATTGAAAACAGCTTGTTTGCTGGGGATGGGGGCTCATGTCAGCTTCCCCATCTCAGTGCTGAGATTCCACCTGGTCTGGACCTGTGCAGACCCTGTGCATGCTGCCACAGTCTCTGTGAGTTCATACATGTGTCAGTCTTGTGTCTGGAAGACACTGTCTCTTTGGTACCATCCATCCCCTCTGGGTTCTTACAGTCTTTTTGCCTCCTCTTCTTACAGAGTTCTCTGAGCAGTGAAGGAAGGGATTTGATTAAGATATTGAATTTAGGATTTAGTGTACCAAGATCTCTTGTTCTCTGTACTTTTTCCAGTTGTGAATCTGTTTTGGTTCCCATCTACTGCAGGGGGAAGATTTTCTGATGATGACTAAGTGAGACACTGATCTATAGTTACAGCAGGATTCATTAAGAGTTATATTGTTACTGCATTGCTTTAACAAAACATTACTATTTTGTTTTCCCTTGGGTCCCAGATCTACCTAGTCTTAAGTTGTTGACCACACAGTGTCAGGCAGTTCCATCTCATAGAGTGAAGCTTAAGTCTAATCAGATATTTATTGGTTGCTCTCATGTTTGTGCCACTATTGTGCCATCACATTATGCAGGCAAGACACTATTGCAGATGAGAGGGGTTGTAGTAGAGTTGGTGTTTGCCTGTCTCCTCTGGTCTCATTCAGAATACCTTTCAGTACCATGAACATTAGTCAATAGGAATGGAGACTCTAGGTAGGCACCAGCTTGACTTCTCTGTGTTTGGTGAGTTATATAGATGCTGCCGTCAGCAACATGGCCTTATAAGAAGGATCATAGAGAGATACAAATAGATTTGACAAGAGCTTGGGTTGTTTGGGGATTTCCATGGGCCCTCTTTGGCCAACAACTCAATTAGATGTAACACCTCCTAGGCACTGGAGGTTTCACTTGGTGACGAAAGATGTCATGTTGGGGCTCTCTCTCCCTTTTGTTTGATGATTTTACTTAGATTTATTTCATATGTGTATATACTTTAAGAAGCTACTACTGAGGCGGGTTTCCATACCACCCCTCAGCTGGTCCTCACTGTTAGCTGTCCTCCCCATGTTCCCTCTCTTAACCCTTCTTCCCTTCCTCTCCTCGTTTAATCCTCCCACTACAGTCCGCCCACCCACATTTCTCTCTATCTCTAACTATATGTACTATTTCCCTTCCTTGGGAGATCCCTCGCTCCACCGCTGGTTCCTTACTTTATGCCTAACCTCTGTGGTTATTCAGACAGCAGTATGCCAATTGAAGGCTTAAAAACTAGCATCCACACGTAAGAAAACACATACAATATTTGTCTTTTGAGGTTTGGGTTACTTCACACAGGATAATTTTTTTCTAATTCCATCCATTTACCTGAGATTACATGATTTTATTTTTTTTAACAACTGAATAGTATTTCATGGTGTAAATGCATTGCATTTTCTTGATCCATTTATCTGTTCTTGGACATCTAGGCTGTTTCCAATTTCTGACTATTATGAATAGAGTAGCAATGAACATGGTTGAGCAACTGTGTCTATAATAAGATGTAGTGTCCTTTGTGTATATGTTCAAGAGTGGTATAGTTTGGTTTTGATATAGATCTATTCCCAGCTTCCTGCGATAAATATTCAAGAGTTTAGCCTATTTTAAAATTGGATTATCAACTATTTTGTTATTGTTTTTGGTAATTTCCATATGTAAGAGTATTTAAGCAGCCCCTCACCAGTCATGTAAAGTGCATGTATTTTCTTTTAATGTATAAAATGCCTTTTTACTATCTCAATCATTTGCAGAAGCTGTAAGTCTTCACTGCTACTTGTTTACTTTTGTTTCCATTTTATATGTGTTGTTCATTCATTTATTCTACAAATGATGTCCCTTTGTGTTAGGCACTTCTTTGGTGTGCTAGTTACTAAGACATCAACTCTCAGCTCCAAATCTACCTGACCACACTCTGAGGTTCGCTGAGACATCTTTTCACATTAAAATATCTCTGCTTAAAGTGGTAAAGGTATAGTTTATGTTTTCCTGGTTACCAGAACCTGGATCATATGCTCTGTGTCTAGTGTCAAAACATGTGCTCTGCAAACCCAAGAGGCAGTAAATTAGTTTAATGAGATTGTGTTTTGCCTTTGGGGTGACTGAACCTGGTACAGAAAAGCTAGGTGCCAAAAAATGCCTTCTCACTTTGATTTCAAGATTATACCTCGATACGAAGTCTTTTCAGGGAGCTTTAATCCTGAAATCTGCATTCTGGATTCAGGTCCAAATGGAGTTTTAATACATGATCACATGATTTCATTACATACATAGAAAGCCTACTTTTTGAAAAATTTCAAGATTTTATCACAACATATATATATATATGACTTATACACATATATTTGATTTATTTGAGAGATGTGGTAGAATGAAATAACTATTCTATATGAACAATTAAAGCACCTTTATAAACACACACACACACACACACACACACACACACACACACA
>CABHPH010143578.1:0-11899 GCA_902168325.1 Peromyscus nudipes
TTCTCTGGCCTCAGGAGTTTGCCAATAGGTATCAGAAAAAGAAACTGTCTTCACTATGTAGAGAGAGCAGGCTCAGAGTGCCCATTAACCCACATGTGGAAGCTGGCTTAGTCCCAGGCACTGTGCTGTTGCTGGGAGTTTGTTGCTAAAATTCCTTCCCTAAGGGATATGTGAACAAAATCTACTCCTTTCCTAAGGTCCTAACAACAAACCCAGGCACAATTCCACCACACTTCACTCTTGGTAACCAATGAGTTTATTGGGGTTGTTTACCAAGCGTGGGCGAATGTAGCCTGCATGTAATAGATTTTCCTACACAATCTTACTGCGTGAACTCTGTTCACATAGAACTTTGTTTATTGCCTTGGGAGGAATGTCTCAGCCTGCCCAAGGAATGCCTCTGGCAAGATGTCGCCTCCCACCCACAGCATAGCAGTTTATTGCTGCACTCAAAGGCTTTATGCAAACAACCCTCATTCACCAGGAGATCTTCTGTATCCTGAACTATCATCACAGAAAGTCAGTAAAGGCACTCTGTAGCAGCATGGCCTTGAATCCCTGGTTCTATTGAATCTTGAGTAGACTTTAATTCCTCAATAACTGTCCATGGTTGCTCACTCTAGGTGAAGGATTATTGACAAGAGCAAAACAGTCATGTTGGAAAGTTTTCATCCATCATGGATGACAGATTCCTCATAGTTGCATAGATGAAGGACTCTCTTCTTAGGCTTAGCCCATTCCCAAGCCATGATGGTTGGGAGGAATGGTGTATGCTGAAGTGACAGTTCCATGACCTTCCCCACTCCCCACTTCTAGGAGGTGATGTCAACAGTCTACAGGCCCAGTCTTGATGAACTCTTAAGCAAAGTTGTTCTTATAAAGATGGCAGCTGTTTTACTTGGAGGATTGTGCTATACAGCAGAATTACAGAATCTGGTCCAATTATGACTTCACTGTTTGTTATTTATTTTCCTTCAGTGAGCATACCAAATAAGTACCTGCAGAGGTCACTTTGAGATCATAACTTACTTATTATTTTCTTTCTGACTCAGGCTTTTCTTTTCAAATTCCAGACAAGTTCTCTTCAGGCATATGCTCACATTTTTAAATAAATTAAGGATTTCTGATCTTGCTTGAAGTAAGTCCTCAAGTTAATACCATTGGCCCTGGTTCTGTGTGGTCAAACACTACGACTGCCTTCATAAATGTACTGTTTACATCTGTTTGTCCAAAGGACCTGACTGGGAAATAAAATAGAAACATAGATAGAATCAGGAGAGGGAAATATGAAGGTACTGGACAGAGTAACGTGGAGGGCATCATGAGAACCCAGCTGACTAGCCAGGGAACTATGAGACTGCCCAGTTTGCAGAATGCCTATAAAGCCAAGCATGGCTCAGAGAAGATTTCCTTTGAGATTTAAGGGTGGTCCCTAGTACTTGTAGCTCCTGGACCTAGCTCCCAGTATGTCTGACCGACAACTGCCTTTACCTGCATCCCTTTACTTGTTGGGGGTGGGTCACTCCAGAGGGATACTTGAAGTTCCAGAGAATTGTCATCCCTCAGGTAGGACTTCAAGCCTCAGCCAATGACTGCTGGGACCCAAAGAACAGATGTCTAGACATCATCCTCCAGGTAAGCACCCTCAAGGCACAGCCATTCCTGCTGGCTCTTCACTGCTGTTGTGGCTGCCTGGGACAGAAGTCCATCTGATACCACTGCTTCTCTTTCTCTGACCTTCTTCCCATCATCTGCTGCAGCTCCTTATGTCAGTCTACTTAGGTTAACTCTGGAGGAGGTAGTATTCCCCAGTGTTAGGGTTCCTGACTGATAGATCTGAGCTGGAAAGGTGACACTAGGTTTCCCAGTAGGATGTCTTGTGAAGGTTTAGCAAGCAGGGCTAGGTATGGGATATAGGGCCAAACTTGTAGGAAGGGACAGGGTGGAGTGGTAAAGGTACAACTGTGTGACAGTATTGGAGATCTTGGGGATGCTTGGGATCACTGCACGTGGTGCACGCTAAGTGGAGGCATCAAAGCATTTACCTGAGGGGCTGAAGATGTCAAATGGCATTGATCAGGCGGTTATGCTTCTAGGAGACGGATTTCTCCAGCAACACAAGACCCCTTAGAGCAGTGTTCTCAGCATTCTTAATGCTTCAACTCTTTAATACAGTTTCTCATGTTGTGGTGACCCCCCAAGCATAAAATTATTTTGTTGCTACTTCATAACTGTAATTTTGCTATTGTTACAAATCATAAATATCTGATATTTCCCATGGTCTTAGGCAGCCCCCATGAAAGGGTTGTTTGATTCCCCAAAGGGATCTTGACTCACAGATTGAGAACTACTGTCTTAGAGGAAAGCTCCCATACGGAGTGCAGCATGCTGGGGATGTCTTTCTGTATGCTGTGAAATGTGTTGCTCTGATTGATTGATAAATAAAATGCTGATTGGCCAGTAGCCAGGCAGGAAGTGTAGTGTAGGCAGGATAAGCAGAGAGGAGAATTCTGGGAAGTAGAAGGCTGAGTCAGAGATGCTGCCAGCTGCCACCGCCATGAGAAGCAAGATGTAAAAGCAGAACTGGGGAAAGGTACCAAGCCACGTGGTTAAACATAAGTAAGAATTATGGGTTAATTTAAGTGTAAGATCTAGCTAGCAAGAAGCCTGAGCCATTAGGCCAAACAGTTTTAATTAATATAAGCATCTGTGTGCTTATTTGGGTCTGAGCAATTGTGAGCCGGGTGGGACCAGGAAAACTTTTGGCTACAGTAGCATCTCTTTTTTTCCACTTAACTGTGATCCAAGGAGAAAGTGGAGGCAGGGAACAATTCAGGGGGAGTAGGATTTGATCAAGAACTGCTGTTGTACACATAGCAAAAAACAACTGAAAGAGGTGAAGGATGGAATAGAGGCCAAGAGGGCCAAGAGGTCTGGCACCATGGAAGGGCCAGCTGCTAATGGACAGCAACTAGCATGCTAAGCTGATGCAGGGCTGGACCCATCTCACTGCATACAAACTGGGACTTGTTTCCAACCCGTGTTCTATAGGACACACAAGAAGCACCTCATGGTGTGTCAGTTATGTTTCTTCTTCACATTCAGCGTGGTTTGAAGTTTTTTTCAGGTGACACTCAGCAACCCTGTTAAAGAAAAGGGACATGTAGCAGGGTGAAGAGAGGACAGGACAAATGGTTGGCTGGGTCTAATGTTTACCCGGTGGCTGACACTTTGTCTTGAAGAGTGTGTGCTGTCACTGCCATTGTTTTTCTAATCTAATAATAAGATTCTGTCCTAGGAGCTGACATTTGCCCAAATCCAGCAATTAGAAAACATCACGTTGCATCCAATATGATTTATGGGGTGATGGCTTCCCTCAGCCTTCATTTGAAATGCTGTGAGTGGCCCAGATGGATAAACAGAGTCTTTGCAATTTCCACTTGCAGCTTGCCCAGAATTCTCACCCTGGTCTTTAGCCAAGGATTGGACTTTGAGATATGATGTATGTATCCTTAACTCATTTAGGGTATTGCCATCAGCTCACTGGAGAACCAAATCTCCCTGTTCATGAAAGCCTCTACACCTGACAGAGAAGTGGGCAGGGAGGAGAGAGAGTGAAGGGAGGGATTGTTCATAGCTCACTTAAACAAATAACCATGTTATCATGTCCTCCTGTAACCCAGGTGAGTGCCAAATGATACATTAGGAGTGGCAGGTTGAAGTCAGCGTCCTCTACACAGGAATGGGAGTGAGCAGTGGCTAATGATATCTGCTTTGGAAACAACCAGAGCTGAGGATAATATTGAATGTGTCATATATGTGACCTGTTTAATCACACTGGACTTGCTGTACATGAGCAAATCCAAATATTTACATCCCAAAACTGGTTAGAGGGTGGGAGAAAGCTATGGTTAGGTGCTGTTCAAAGGGTACAAATATTCACTGTATGGCTGTGTTCTGAGTATGTACTGTACAGCATGGTGGTAATGGGTGTGTTAATTTGCCCCAGGACAATCCTTATGCAATATGTGTACATGCCACACATCGTTCACCCTTTATGCTGGACAAAACTCATGAGTGGGTCATTAATTTAATGTGGTGACTTGTGGCCAACATTTTTAAAAGGAGAACAAAGTAGAAATATCAGAGTACACTGACTGTAATGAGGTGAAATATTTATAGCATGCTCCATTTTCAAAAATAGCCCCAGTGCTCTTCCTGTCCTGTCTCCTCCTTTAGAATGATATTTCCTGCCATCCAGAGGTAAGGTTTGTTTCTCATCCCTCAGAAAATGCAAAGTCTCAGGATTGTTCTTGAGCACTAAACCATACCAGAAGGCACTCTAGTTACTGAGGCTGGGTCATAAAGTCAATGTAGGGTCCATTTTGCCAGCTAGACCCTCATGCATGGTCTGAGATACAGTATGGCAAATTAGACCTCCTTGAAGTTGCCATTCTGAAAGGAAGCCTAAACTTGACATTGTCTTAAGACCCTCCAAGCAAACTTTCCTGGCAGCTTGTGGCTACTAGGTGGCTTCAGCTGCTGTCATCAGGAGCAGAAACAGCTGCCTAGCTAGACCCTGCCTAAATATTCACCCACCAACATCACTGATGAAGCACAATACAGTTATTTAGTTTTTTTAGAGAATGGTGTTGTTTGAGACAGGGTAACATTGCATAGTCCTGGTTGACCTAGAACGTATAGAGCTTGATCTTTCTCTGTCTCATGATTGATTATACAGCTGTTTTATGTCTACATTTTAGGGATAGATTGCTATGCAATAACAATCTGTTCAGGACTATTTGTAAAAGTCTTATTTTGGTGTGAGTTACAAAGTAAAACTTTATTATTATTATTATTATCTTGTACTTCTAAACAAAAATATTAAGAAACTACTGGTTTAGCTTAAAGGAAGGGTTTAAATACTCAATGCATGTTAACTATCACTTGGTGCTGTAGAATTGATGAACACATGCTAAGTATTCTTGTAGCAATTCTGTACTTACTTTTCCCAGGGTCAATGCAAAACCTCTAGTCTCCCCTCTAAGTAAATTAGAAAGCTTATTCTGGAGCCAAATATTAGTGACCATGGCCTGGGAACACAGATTCAGGTTATCCCAAATTCAATGTTTTAACATAGTAATACTTGATCAAAATTTTATGGTAATATAACAAAAAAATCATAAATTGAGGTACTGTGCTGGCTTGTCATTTGTCAACTTGACACAAGTCTTCAGGGAGCTTCAGTTGAAGAATTACCTCTAACAGATAGGCCTGTAGGCAGGTCTGTGACAGATTTTCATGATTAATGATTGATTTAGGTGGGTGGAGCCATTCCCTGGACCTCAGCTATACAATGGTCCTCCAGCTAAACATGGGCAGGAAGGAAACCAGTAAGTAGCATTATTCCAAGTCCCTGCCCTGAGTTTCTGCCCCATCTTCTTTCAATGATGGATAACGAAGCCCAATAAACCCTTTCTTACCCAAAGTGCTTTGGGTTATGGTGTTTATCACAGCAACACAAAGCAAAGTATGGCAGACACTTTTAAAATACATTGGTGGAAACATTAGGTAGGCAAGTTAAAGCAAAGCAGGAAAATGTCCATTATGGGCTTCAGATGCTATCTAATGGCATCCCGAGCTTTTTGGTTGGTGGGTGGAAGCTATGTGTCTGTGCATCCAAAGGATTTACATAATGCTTACAAAGATGTGAAATCACATTAGAAGTGGCAATAAATGACTATTAAGAGGCCTAAAGATGGCAGAAAATAATTCAGCTCTGGTCTTGCAACATTCAAACTCTCTACAATCATTGAAACTCAAAACACTTAATCAGGCTTTCAGAAAGGTTAGTGGAAGGTGATGCTCTTTCTAGGAAGTTTTCTTCACACTAGTCGTGTGAACAATTCTGACCATGTTTATAAGTCATCTATACTTTTTAAAAATCTGCTCCAAGGAGACTTTATAGGACTTAGAACTCTGTCTGGAACAGGGTAATCCCTACCTAAGTGAGATTTAAATAGTTATATGAGTCACATGGTGGGAATTATTTTCCTGTTGCAGATAATGAAATGGGGTGAGGAAAAAACATCACAGACTTGCCAAACAAGGCCAGTAGTAGAGGACCTAGACCAGTGGGCAATCCTCTTGGTGGCAATGTGTGTTCTGTGTATCAGTTAGGTTCTCTGAGTACCCCTTTGGTACTGTGACATCAAGACCAACACATAGTCCTGCAGCCTGCTTAGAGTAAGGAGCCCTGGCCAGAAGAGATGTGCCAAGTAACTTATATCTCTGGGTATCAACAGATGGCTTCTGCTACTTGGGAATCAAAGTCCTATGCACTAATGCTATTGACCTGGCTGGTTCCTTCTCATGACCCCAAACCCACCCAGTCTGTATCTTACCAGCCTGGTGCCTCCAATGTAAGGCTATTTGTGATTGGGCGGTGGTGGGGAACTCTTTAGAACATAGTTTGCTGCCTCCCCTTTGGCACTGGCTCCAAGACAACCAAGAGATGTTTGTCTCAATGGAGCCTTCCATTTATGTCAAAGTGTACCAGGGTTCTGGGAGACAGATTAAATGAAAGATGTGAAATCTCTCTACAACTTCTCAATTCTACTGAATTGATTTCAGTACCATCAGTCTCAGGCTCTACAAGCAGAACTCACTTTTGGCCTGAGTGCCTAATTGTCAGATGAAAAACTGAAAAGCCTAAGACCAGCACACTTGAGGCTGCATTTCATAAGCTCAGCAAAAATGTCTTGTCTATGACTCTGTCCTGCCCCACGGGTTAACTCAAATATCCATTTAATTCACTCACCGGAAGTTACACTTTGAGTGCACTTGCCATTTGACACATAAGGGGGTCTCTGTCAATTCCAGTATCCGAGGAGCAAAAACAAAAGGTCCCTTCTGCACTGACACAACAGAACTCTAAAAACAGGACCAAGCAATGGATTTCTACAAAGGAGGCACGAATATGTGTACTGAAGCCTTCTGAGCATCACCCTCACTGTTCTCTGGAAACTGCAGACTTTGGGGAGAGGAGGTGAAAAGGGAAGAATGGGGCCTATTGAACCACCTCAAAGAGAAGCTAATGATGCTAGGAAGGTCTGGGAGCCCCGGGAGCTTAAACAGACAAAGCCCATTCCCTGTGTCTGACTCACAAGACAAGCTGACACAGTGGTGTTTGCAAGGAGGGGCTTTGGAAGCTGTCTGTTGGGTTCTATCATCACAGCAGAAGAGGCTGTGCTACCCACATATTTGTTGGTCTCAACCTTCTTTCCTGGAGGTGCCCTTGTTGAATTGCAATACAATTTATTAATGCGTGGATCTCCAATATCTGCCTCAGATTACCCTGGGGAATGTTTTGAAATATAAAACCTCAAGTCAACCAACATGTCCTCACATGCACACTTTGTGTAAAGATACTGGGGCATCCCTTATCCTCTTGGAGACCTGCAGGTTTGATGCGACAGGCTAGGAGACAATGATGCAAAGGAGAGCTGGATATGTAGGGAAGCTCTGACAAAGCCAAAGCTTGAGCAAGACTTTGTCATTTTCCATTGATCAAAATTCCAAGTGGGAAGCTCAAGAGCAGAGAAATAAAGCCTTTTGCCCCGGACTGGAAATCTTCTGTCCTTATCTGGAAGCCTTGGGCTCATCTTGCCTTTTGCTCTGAGTAGAGCTGTCAGCAGCAGCTTAGTATCATTGCTTAAGAGTTCATGTTGCTGGCTTTTGATGGCTTTAAATCAAGACTGTTGGAAACCCCCACAAAGTGCAGGAAAAGGCTTGCTAAGCCAATTTGCAAGGGAGAGAACTGGACATACAAAAGAGAACTATATTCTATGGTGACAGCTCTTTGGTTCTCCAATGGGAACAAATATCCATGCTCTTCTTCAGTCAGGCTGAGAGCATCTTTGTCAACATCTTGAAGGTCCCTTGGAAGAAGGGTCTCATTAGCACCAGAAGCCCTCCTGCAGGAGCAAGTATAACTGGAACTCTATGTCATGTTGGAACCATCCAGAGGTGTCAATTACCAAGGCTGGTCATTAGTATGCATCACAGTGATTCTCAGCCTTGCAATCACAGTAATTAATTGTGCACACTGGATTGCTGCTGATTAAGTGGCTTCAATTTTATGACTGTGACTCCTAATGATTGTTCTTTGTACTGATCCAAATGCCGTAGACTTCAGTGGGAATCCCACTCAGCTGCAAGTGTCCTGAAGCTACAGATTCTCTAAAGGAAATCCCTCCTTTATTCATCCTTGGAGAGGCAAGGAACTTTTCCCAAGAGTTTATCCCAATGCACCTAGGTACCAGGCAAGAGGTGACTGAAAACAGTCCAGCCTGATTTCAGAAATCTGACTTTTGAATACGGCATTAGAACTTGTTTTGTTTTTGTTTTCCTGTAAAATCATCAAAGGAGAGGCTTCAAATTTTAATAATTTCTCACAGCTCTCTAGGAGGCCAAAGAAATAAAAGTCTAATGTCAGGGAAACACCTAAAAGGGTGGCCGTAGTCCCTGCCTCTGCTGGTTCTTTCTTTGGAAGTAAAAACACAGTTACCAGAGAAGGTGTTAGGGTGTCCCATGAGGCAATGTCCAGTTTTCTTATGTAATATTAGTAGTGTTGTGGAATATTACTTTAAATGTAAAGATGTGTTGCTTTTTCACCTTGCCTGGCTAAGGTACCTGATTGGTCTAATAAAAAGCTGAATAGCCAATAGCTAGGCAGAAGGATAGGCAGGGCTGACAGGCAGAGAGAATAAGTAGGAGGAGAAATCTAGTCAACAGAGAAGAAGGAGGAAAGAATGAGGGAAAAAGAGAGGGATAGCCATGAGGCCAGAAGCCACATAGCCACCAGCCAGCCAGACACGGAGTAGGACATACAGAAGGAAAGAAAGGTAAAAAGCCCCAAGGCAAAGCATAGATGAAGAGAAACAGGTTAAAATAAGTTATAAGAGCTAGTGGGACAAGCATAAGATAAGGCTGAGCATTAATAACTAATAATGAATCTCCATGTTATGATTTGGGGGCTGGCAGTCTGAGAAAACCTGCTACAAGTAGTGATAGATTTATTAAGAGTAAGAGTACAGGCATGGCATATACTCCATGGGAACAAGGATGAGACTCAAGTGTTCTCTCGGTTTAAGGTTCTTTAAATGATTTTAGTTGGAGGGAGAAGCTAATTCCCAGGAACAGGAATGTGGTGGATCCTTATCCTGATTGACAGATGGACTATTATCTAACTTTGGATGATCTGTGTATGTGTGGGTCATATGCCTCATATTTTTAAGGACATATAACTCCCCCTCCATCATGCAAAGTCATGAGGTGGTAAATAGAGCGTTTCCTGATAGGTCAGTTCAAGGAAAGTTTCATCCTCACTGTGTTTGAGCTCAATATGCATTTAAGTTGGTCTTGTATAGCCCACTTTTGACCAGGAATTGCCTCAATCCAACTTATCCACAGGAGGATAGATGCTGGGATGTTACCCTACTAGGGAGAAGCAGACACATTTTCCAAGGGGTGTTGTTCGTGGTTGCTGAGCTGTACCTACACTCGCTTGCCTACTGAAGTCATGTCCAGCTGAATGGGGGATGGGTTGCTGAGAGCAAGGGAGAAATCCTTGCAGAGCAAGATCCCCTTGACAAGCTATCTATGGCTATAGCTCCTGGGGATATCGTGCATGTCTGAAAATTGTCACAATTGCTCATGGCTTTGCACAAAGAATTTTAGAATTTGTTTGTGTTGTTCCTTGGATGTTCTATAGAAATAAGTAATGTTTGTTCTTTCTTCCTATAGTTTAATATGCCATCAATTCTTCTTTGTCTGACTCACCACACTGGTTAACTTCAAAACATCTGGTCACTGTGTATTTACCACCTGCTCCTTTTCCTCTTTCCTCTTCTGTCCATTATTTATCCGGAAGCTTGTATTGTGACATCTCTCTAGCTCATGCTAGAAACCAGTCAATCTTGGTATAG
Source organism: Peromyscus nudipes (assembly GCA_902168325.1). Taxonomy (NCBI): domain Eukaryota; kingdom Metazoa; phylum Chordata; class Mammalia; order Rodentia; family Cricetidae; genus Peromyscus; species Peromyscus nudipes. The sequence continues at coordinate 9,990 of CABHPH010143578.1, forward strand.
GTCTCATTCCATTTCCTGTCGCTCATTCTGCTCCCAATCATTCCTGGACCATGTTCCTTTTCCTACATTGTCTGCCTGGATCCTGGTGATCATTCACTCTCTGATGTCAACATATTCTAACCTGACTTGTTTTCTGCAAGCTGGGAATGCTGTTTTGCTTATGACACGCTCCTGATTTTCCAATTAGTGGCACAGAGTAACTGATCAATTTATACTCTCCTTCATTTCACCCCCTTCCTTCCTTCCTTCCTTCCTTCCTTCCTTCCTTCCTTCCTTCCTTCCTTCCTTCCTTCCTCCCTCCCTCCCTCCCTCCCTCCCTCCCCCCCTTCCTTCCTTCCCTCCTTCCTTCCTTCTTTCTTTCTTTGCTTCTTCCCTTCTGTCCTTCCTTTCTTCTTTCCTTTATTTCATTTTTTTTGAGACATGCTATCACTATGTTACTCAAGCTAGTCTTGAACTCCTGGGCTCAAGTGATGGTTTTGTCTCCATCTCTCTAGGACTGAAACTACAGGTGTGTGGCACTCCACTCTGTTTAATGTGTGTCATTTGCTGACTGAAATGTCCTCCTTTACTGTGATCTATCCCTTCAGGCCATCCCTCTACTGCCCTATTTTACATTCAGTGTAAAACTTACCTCCTTAATATGGATATACAAGCTTTCAATCAGTTGGCCTTGGATTAATTATATACTGCCATCTTCTACCACTTTTCCACACGAATTCTATACTGAGGACACTGAAAATGGCTTGTCCTTTCCTGGGCACAGAACACAACACACTATTTTCTCTTATCTTGACAGATGCTACTTGCATGGCCTCATTTCTACTTCCAAGTGCCTCACTTCTTCCTCTGTTAAAACTCTGCTCATTTTGGAAGATACAGTTTCCATGTCCTTTCTTTGAGTAAAGTTTCTGTAACTCTTTCCTCCAGGCCATCTTCGGGGGTTGTTTTCACTGAAATGCACAAGTACATGTCCACTTTTCCCTTACAAGACACCACAGTGCTTTCTTAGTTCATTAGTACCCTTAGTCTCTTTGGAAAGACGGTGATGAATGAAGTGTGTCTCACAGCGCTCTCTCCATTATTCAAGTTTATTTGCCTCATCTCTGGCCCAGGTTATGACCACATTTTACTGTTGCTATTTTTTTCTTTTCCAAGTACCCATTCGTCAGTGACAGAGCACTCATTATTTAGTGACAAATACTAAGTAAAAATAATAGGATGTTAAAACTCTCTGTTTCAGTTTCACCTCATACCTCTACATTTTTGCTTGTTACTAGAGAAAGTCTAAGGACCCAACATTCTGAAGTGATGTGTCTCTTGGATATCTGTAGAGATTGTGAAGATGATTTGTTGAATGAAAGTCAGCATTGAATGTCATCCATGAAGACACAGGGGAACAGGGCCATTTTGGGGTCAAGTATATGTTGGTTCTCAACCTCTGCACTGAGAAGGAGAGGAGCAGGTGATTTTACTACTTCCTTTATCAATGGGATCACACAGCAACTCACAGTGGTCCTCTAGGGATAGGAACCTGAACATAACTCCTCCAATTAGGAAGTTAAAAAATATGGCTCTGTGGGAATATCTCCACACCCACCATGGTGGGGGAAGGAAACCCTTTCTTCACTGGATCTTATCCAAGGGGAATGCAGTGATACAAGAAGTGGTGGGAGAGAGATTATCTGTAGAAGCCAGAAGAAATGAGTCATTGAAGGGGATGTAGGTGCAGAAACTATATGCAGAAACTACATAGTTACAACAGAAATTAAAGGTCTAAATATGTGGAAATATTGGACATTAGTAAGTTAGAAGACTCTAAAGGGTCAGGATATCATTTATTTCTTACTCGGTCTATAGATTCACCATAATCCCACTCAAAGTCTAGTAGTATATTATATAGATATTGACAA
>CABHPH010143578.1:18789-30241 GCA_902168325.1 Peromyscus nudipes
GGTTCCTACATTTCCTTCCATGAAGACATCTTATTAACTTTGGTGTAAGGTTAGGATGTTCTTAAGATCATAGTTGGTCTTTCCCTCTCTGTGTTTGCACTATCTGTTTCTTCAACTCCTTCTGCCTCAGGTTTGTAGGCTTACATTGATATGCAAAAGCTCCTGCAGCCAAGCTCCTTCTATGTTTCCATGGTGATCCAAAGACAGGAATGCATCTTATGCAAAAAGCAAAGCAAAACAAACAAACAAAGCTTCCCAAAATAACAACAACAAAAATCTCACCCTTGAAGCCTCAGTCACATACATTTAATTTTGTGAGCTTTGTGATCTGCACATGGAGATGGGCCAAAAACCCTCATCCCTGTCCTGACTTGGTCATCATGATAACTAACAAGCAGAACACTAATAGCCATGTTAATAATAATGGCAGTCACAAAACTAACATCTATGGAGTGTGGGTGTGTGTGAACATCATGTCATGTGTTTTATGTGGTTATCACTGAGAGTCCCCAAGGTGACACCATGGGGTTAAATATATTGTGTCCTCTTCCTTAGACAGAAGTAACAAGGCTCCCAGAAGTCACACAGTTCCTTTTAAGGTATACAGCTACTGACAACAGAATCTGATTCCTAGTCTAGTGTGCTTGTTCATGGAATCCAGATGGAGCTCCATCTCCAGTATGCACTTGGAAACGTGGGTGGACAGCCATTGTTTCAAAGAACAGGAGAAAAGCAGAAAGGATTAGAGTTCGGCTCTATTAAGACCCACCCAGCTTTAGATGTCACTGCTGCCCAGTTGTCTTTAAAAGAGAAAACAAAATGCTGTCTTGTCTATGTGGTTGTAAGCTGATTCAAAGAAAAATTTTTATGAAATAATCAGCAGAAAATCTGAAATGTAATACAGTGCCAGTTAAACAATGATAGCAGTCTCTAATAAAGTATGTTTTTATAAGAATTTTTGCTATGAAGGGCAGAGGCACCATCAACACTCCCACAGGCTGCTGCTGTAGATGCAGCCATAACTCTTTTGGAGGTCTGAGCTCCCTGCCTCATGCAGAGTTACTCTTGCCCTTTCCTCCACTCTGTTCCATCTTCTAAACTTCTCAAAGCTCCTGCTGGAATTGGTCTAGGTGTTCTCATATTTTTGTTTAGATTTCATATTTCTTGTTAGTTGCTTCTTTCCTTGTCTGACAGCCTCAATTTTGCCTCCTTCATCACTTCCAAATATTGCCAGTCTGTTCTCAACAGTCTGTCCCATTCACTAGATTTACTTCACTCCTTGAACAGAAATGCAGAGTTTCTTTCACTTACAAATAATGCATTTGTGGGAACAGGTGTGGTGGTACACTCCTGTAATACTAGCAAGTGGGAAACTAAGGCAAGAGGGTTGAGAATTCCAGGGCAGCCTGGACTCCAGATTGAGAATGCATCTAAAAAATATTGTTGTATTTCTGGGGTTGCTGTAATTAGCTAGAAACCAGGACATAGCACTTCTTCAGTCTGGAAGCAGACAGGAAGCTGGGTCCCAAGGCCCTTTCATTCATGCTAGAAAGCCTTGTTTTCCTATTGCAAGACTCGAAGAATTTCAATGTACTTATCAAGTCCTGTGGGAGTTATGGATAGGAACAACAGTCATTATTTCTGCTTTAAGTTTCTGCTCCTAACACATTATTCTATTCTCTACAACCACACAGGCTTGACTCACTGCCTTCCTCTCCTTCCACATAAATAAATATGACAAGAGAAAAGCAAACTGAAATAAACAGATTTTAAGCATGCATACATGGACATGCAATATCCAATCTGCATGGGAGAAATAAGTTTAGAGTTCAGAAAAATAATGAACTCCATATTGGAAGTCAAACTTATATATGATAAGTCATATATATGATGAAAGATTTATAAATAAAATATGTAAAGAACTCTGTAGATGTAACCAACCGTCTTATTAAATAAGAAACACAGAGCCAATGTAAAGATAAAAGCCCAAGAGGTCAGAGCTAAGAGCCTTACCCGCCTGCTACAGCTAGCCTCTTCAGCCAGGAGACCTCTCCGAAAAAGGAACTACTTCCTGTGCGTTTGTCTTATAAAAACTTCTTGTTCTGCCTTCTCATTGGTTGTAAACCCAACCACATGACCGTCTCTTCACTGCCTGTCGGTGGTCACTCCAGGTCTTCTATGGTTGGTATTGAGATTAAAGGCGTGTGTCTCCAATGCTGGCTGTATCCTTGAACACACAGAGATCTACCTAGTTCTGCTTACCAAGTGCTGGGATTAAAGGCGTGCACCACCACCGCCCTGGCTTTCACTATGGCTTGTAATAGCTCTGACCCCTAGGCAACTTTATTTATTAACATACAAATAAAATCACATTTCAGTACAAATAAAATACCACTATAGAACTCTTAGGAATCAACAATATAAAGACAATGAGGTGGAAAAAGGCACAAATAGACAATTCTTCAAAGTATGTGCATAAAACAGGTAAAAAGAGCACTTAATGATGCCCATCATTATCCATCAAGGAAATGTCAATCAAAACCACCTAAAAGACTCCTTATGAGCTGGGCGTTGGTGGCACACGCCTTTAATCCCAGCACTTGGGAGGCAGAGACAGGCAGATCTCTGTGAGTTCGAGGCCAGCCTGGGCTACCAAGTGAGCTCCAGGAAAGGCGCAAAGCTACACAGAGAAACCCTGTCTCGAAAAACCAAAAAAAAAAAAAAAAAAAAAGACTCTTTATGGGCTGCCATATTCGCCACTATGAAGACAACAGATAATGACAAAGGGCTGGAGAAAAAAGGAGTGCAGTAGACCTTTCAAGTGATGAGTGGGAAGGCAGAATGGTGTCATTGCCTTGGGAATAGGTTAGTCATTCTTTACGAGGTTGAATATAGTATGGCTGAAATTGCACTTTTAGATCTATACCAAAGAGGAATAAAAGTATATACTCACATAAAATATTATATATGAATGCTCATAAAAATATCTGTAATGGTCAAAATTGGAAAACAATATCTAAATATTCATTAATTGAAAAATAAATAAAATATAGAATATACATACAAAGCTAGTATATGAATAGAATTTTCTTTTATTAAACAATGAAACAAAATACTGACACATGCTATAACATGAATAGACCTTTAAAAATTTTAAGACAAGGTTATAGGCAACCAAGACTGGTAGTGAATTCACTATGTAGCTGAGAATGACCTTGAACTTCTGATCTTTCTGCCTTAATGTCCCAAGTGCTGTGATTATAGACAAATACCAAATTGTTACCCCTGGCCATAAAGAGACTTTAAAAACCTTATGCTGTGGAGTGGGGAGAGACTCATGTGCCCCTACCCTTAGCTGAGAAGCTTTTGACACTTGATGACTTCTGGGGGAAGGAGAGTTAGTTGTTTTTATTTCTTTCTTAAGGCTGTAGACCCCGGCAGGTAGACCACACTCCAGTGGATGGGAGGGGGTGTTAGAATGAGTGATGGAGCTGAAATGAGTTAGGGGAAAATATAGGAGATGAATATGAGCAAAATACATTGTATGCATGTATGAAATAAGTAGAAACATTACAAAACACTATGCTAAATGAAAGAAGTATATAGATAGTCATAAAAGACAACATACTACATAATTCTATATAGGCAAAATGTACATGACTTCTGAAAAAATATAGAAATATGTAGAAATAAAGAGAAAGAGAAAGAGAATGTATGCCCAGTGTTTGAAAAGAGGGCAGGGAACTTGGATTGACTGCTATTGGTGGTAGGGTTCCCCCCCATGATGAAAATTCAGTACATTTAACTCATAATTGCTTCACTGATTGCATTAAAAACCACTAAAGCTTTGAGTGGTGGAGCTCTGTAGGATGTGGATTTTGTCAATAAACATGCTAGAAAGATATAATAACATAAAATGACAGCAGTAGTGTCTTAGATCCAAGTACTCCTGTTTTGTTAAAAGGCTTCAGTTGTGGTCATAAGGAGTTTTCATGGCAGTGGAAAGTGTCAGTCACTCTCACAACCACTTACCAGAGCAGAGAATCCATGATAGGTAGGTTCTTCTGAGCTGTGCTGGGCCACTGGGTCCTATTTCTCAGCAAGGGCTTCTGACTTTGAGAGAAAAACATGTCAAAAATATGGTCATGTCCATTTGTCATGATGTCTAGACTTGCTGTGTGTGGGCAGCATCAGGGAGCTTAGTCATTAATTACCATTTGATTGCTGCATGCATAGCCATTCATCCTCCAACAAAACTGGCTGGAAACACTACACAGGGGCAGTAGCATTTGGCAGGTCAATAAACTCAAACTGGATACCCAGAAGTCTCCTGCTATCAACCAGCCCCAGCTCTGGTGAGATTAGCATGTCACAAAACACAATTTGAAAAGACCTACCCAAGGAAGGATTCAAGTATGGGCCCATATTAGAATTTCAAGTCTGAAAATGGTTTTCTGTTGGCGCACAATTCAATACAAACCCCTTTGATAATGCAGCCCTTCAAAATGAATGGCACCATGGTGATCAGCATCATGGCTCATCAGTGCCCACATCACCCCCATGGTATATCTTTGGGCCACAGCAAGTCACTGATCCTGGTACCTGATGTACCCAAGAGAGCTCAGAACTGTACATAATACCCAACCTCAGAGAATCCATCCTGGTGCACTCTGGCAGTGCAATATTGTTTCTCCCCAGAGCCTAGATAAGCCTGTCTAAAAGTAGAGATCTGGCTCCCTGTGTTTATGCTGCATCAGCACAGACACTCTTATGTTAATTACCCAGATCCATTCACTTAGCTGTGGGATGTATGTCAGTTCCTGCTACAGAAAGCCAAGAGAAATGACCAAGAGTAATTCCATCCCATAAAGAGCTTCTGTGAGTCTTGTCCAAAGTGGAGGCCATGCATGTTCCCATGGCAACCCACATCCATTGAAAAGGAGCAGAGAGCCCAGACAATAGTGTCCTGAAGTAAGCCTCTCAGAAGACTGTGACAAAAGCAAAGTGGAGATATGAAATAGAGTTCATGTAATTGGGTGAACTGTGTTCCATTCAAGGAGAGGGAAAGAAAGAAGTTTGTCCTGTTAGGCCGTTTTGGTATTGTAATAGGCTCAGATCTGTGTTGAAAGGGAAGGTACTTGTGACCTAGCTTAAAGAATTGGACCAGGAATGCATAGTTAGAAGGAGAGATAGTTTTATAAGAAAAGGAAAATACTCCCAAGTAAAGGACTGTGCCAACAGGATCACAATCCTTTATAGATCATTTACACAATGCCTGCTTCTTCCATGCTTATATATTATGGGCTTTTCTGGAGCATGATCTGTTTGTTGTATGTGGCCCAAGTTAGGAATGGTTTCTAGTCTTTCTCTGCCAACTGGCTTCTTTCAGATGCTGTCACTGTCTCTAGCCTCTTCTGTGCTGCCACAATCTAGCTACATTGTCTAAAGGTAACAGAAAGTACAACAGCCTCTCTGTACTTTTCAGGCAGGAAGATATCTGTGAGAGCAAGAAATGGAATGAGGATCTCTGTGGAGCATCCATCCTGGCTCACTGGGTATCCAAAAGGCAGAAATGAGGATGAGTGGTCAGTTCATGGGTATCCCACACATATTCAGCGTGGGCTTTTCTGTCTACGCATGAGCCCTCTATTCTGTCATTATATTGATTCTTCCTTTTGCTTAACATTTTTTTCATGACATTCCTTGAGATTTTATGACATGATCAGAAGTACATGCAGAGGTAATCAGTTGCTACCTTCTATGTAGTAATGAAGTGATAGATATGGTACAATGGAGTTGAAAGAACAGCATTTTTATTTTGTTAATTGTATTTATGGGCAATTCTGATTTTTGGTGTTTGTAGTGCAATCAACTACTTTTGTGAAATGGTGACTTTGAAAGAGCTATGCTGGTATTTTTGTGGTTGAATTGAGAGCCATTTGATGATGGAAATCATCATATTAGACTCCTAACCCTGGTCAGTCCTCTCTTAGATCAGTGTTTTTGTTTTTGTTTTCTCACTATTATTTCTGGTACTTAGGTACAATTTATAAAGGCTGTTGATACCATGGGAACTCTGTAATGGCCTTTACCTTAGGGTATAACAGGGAACAGGATGAAACATTCTAATGGTAGAGCTGTAAGGCCCTATCCAATTTCCAGAATCCTTGTGAAGTTCCAAAAATGGACTGTAGAATATTCAACTGGAACATATCAGCTTGGAGATATGGACTTAGATCCTGTAAAATAATGAGGCAAATTGATTTTTTAAAGTAGCCCAATAAAAATAATTGACCTGCACTCAGCAGTCTTCAACTCTATCTTCTTGATAATCAGTCTTTAAAAATATAAGCAGTAAATACTTATAACATGCTTTAGTAAATATAGTTGTTAAATATATATATGTACATAACATATACATATATACACACATATATACATATACATATAAACACACATACTTTTTTTCACACACACACACGTATATGTATTTCCAGGATGGGGTGGGCAGGATTCACATAAAAGTCTTGAAGATTGATATGTTTATAGAGTTTCTTTCTGCAGGTCGAAATATGAAAGATCATGGGGTTCTGCTGATGTTGATTGTAAGATCATGCTCACTGGTGAAAGAGATGGCTAAGGTATATTATTTGCATGTGGGAGTGTATCTAAGAGCTGTGAAGACCAAGAAGCAATGCATTTGTCTATGACTCTATATTAACCTTTCAGTTTGATGGGCAGAATCATCACCCCCTCCTTTACTGATGCTGATAGATTTTGTAATTTATTTTTAAAAGACTCAATAAAATGATTTTAAAATAAGAGCAAGGAAGTGCATAGCTGCCATTTTCCACTCATTACTCATGTGGCCTGACTTTTTGTCTGAGGTTGATTTAGATTTTTGCCAATTTTCTGAGGAAAGCATTGTTTGTGGTTGGTAAAATGAGTCATAGTTTATGGGAAGGGAAGAGGCTCAACAAAAAGACAATTATCAAACTGACAGTTCAGGAAGTCATAGGAGATTGCTCAGTCCTGTAAGACCAGGGGAAGTGTTTCTATTGAAAATGTTATGATAGTGGCTAAAAATGATCACTTGATTTTCTTTTTAAAGACAATTTGTAACCCTAACCACTGTGGTTACTCTGTTAGGAAGTTAGACATATCTTGGGTGGGTAGTGGAAAAATACTGCTGTTACATAGCTGTAGATGGTGAGAGAATAGGAGCTGCAAAGGACTGTAAAGAAAAACCAAGTACAAATTGTGTCATGAGGCCTGAGACTGTGCTAGAAAGAACCAAACAGAAGGCAACACAAGCTATTTGGCTGTTCCTATCTCTCCTGACTGTCTGCAGCTGATACAAAAGGCCTGCTCTGGCAGGTCCAGCAGAGGCAGCTGCAGGTCCTCAGTGCCCAGTGTTGGTCTGGGCCTCCCTTATTCTGATTCCTCTTCTAAGGGACCATCAAAGTCAGCTGAATTTGTGGTGCATCTTTTTAAATGTGATTACAAGTCAGTTTCTAAATTTTACTTGGACTCAAAAACATAATATATGCTTTCACAGTAAGTCTCAGAATTCACATGTGCAGAGGAGCAGTGATTAAATTGTACTACTATGGCCCCTGAATACCCAACTGCTCTCTAACGACTCTCTGTAGTTACTACTGAGGATTTGTTGAGTACTAGACCAACCAGAGGCTTTTCCCAAGGCCCTGATGTATAGAGAAGAAACACAGCTCCTTCACTAAACCAGGAACATGCTTAGCAGAGCCAGTAATGGCCTTGGGGAGCTGTGGCCTCAGATCCTGAGAACCCAACTATTCTTACCCTAAAGAGCCATGGTTATCAATCCTGAGACCATGGAATGCTTGGTCTCTGATCACCTTGAGATACCCTGTGTTCTCCTTATACAACATTGCTTGATTAGTTTCCCACTGACTTCATTCCATTGTATGATGGTTTGTTTTTTTTTTAATTATGTTGTCCATTTTCACAGTTTTTTTTTTTCAGGGAAAACTGTATATAAGACCATTGACTGAGAAGTTGGTGAGGTGAGGTTAGCTGTGGCTTGTTCTGTCTTTCTGATCTTTCAGAATTTACCCCAATAGCTGGCATTGGGTGTTTTATTAATAAGACCATTTAAGATTCATGTTACATTTGGTGTCCAACTTGTGGGGCATGGATTTACGAAATAGTCTCTTGCCTGTGGCCTTGCAGTCCCCAGCTCAGACTCGAGCTGTACTCGGCTGGTTGTGGTGATGCACTACTTAGAGCCGCTGGGGAGCAAAAATCCATGAGAGTATACAGCAGTGACAACCAGTGTTCAAAAGGTCAACCTATCAGAACTAAGGGTTCTGTTAGAGGAAACCATCATGCAAGACGTTATGGAGTTACTGCCTTTTGAATGAACTGGTTGTCTCTTGTTGTAAACTTCTTGTGCAATAACAGCTATGATTCTCCCCATTTACCTTGCATCTCCATGTTATGTGTACATGTAATCTCACGATTGCATCTCAATCTTGGGCACAATTTTCCCTATACATTTGGGGTAATTGGACAACTGTCCCCAGCTGTGTTTATTTTTCATCAACATATATCTGGCCAGTGCCATTCTCTGGACAAAAGTATTTCAGCAAAGATACATTTTTCCAAGGACAAATCCAGAGAAATAAACATTAGCTCATATCACCCACAAATAGAGAAAAGAACCACTAACAATTAAATCCTCAACTCCTTACCTTCACCGTGGGTTATTTATACAAGACTCTAATTTAAGAGATCTACTGCTCACATTCCTGGAATGATGTTTTAGCTATTTGCTAGTTACTGAGTTGAGGCAGTTACTTCCCACTGACCCAAGAAGATTGCCTCCAGGCCAGGCAGGCAATAGGTGCCAAGCTTCTTTCTTGTGCAAATTAAGTTTTTATTCCTCCTCAGCCAGGTGCTATTACTAGATTTTCTCCTTAGCAATTACTTTGAGTGAAAGTGCTTTTACTAACCAAATACTACATGCTCTGACATAGGTTGCTTAGCCACCTAGCATATGTCCCCCTCCCTCTCAGAAAGCAGCTGCAGCCGGGATGAGCGGGAAAAGCGGCGCCAAAGACAGTTTACTTTCTTGTGACTTACTGACCCCTAACATTCTATCTAGCCATTTCTAGATCATAGTTTGAGCACATAAGTTCCCTAATTGATCTTATCCTTTAGTTGACCCTACCAGAGAACTCCCCTTTAGTCACTCCCCTTTTGGGTTGTAATTGGAAGCTGACAATTAATTGCTTTATGTGTGGATTCTTATCACCTCTCTTCGACCCTGAAGACTTCAAGCCTCGCATTGCTTTACCAAAGAATTACTGTGTGGGTATATAGACTGGTTCTCTGAGAGCACTGAGAGAATGGATGGAGAAGAACAAAGATGAGGACGGAGATGGAAAGAACTAGGTAGAATGATGAGAGAACAGCAGAAGGGACTGAGAGCAGGAGGGACCGAGAGGAACTAAGTAAGAAAGCAGAAAAGAAACTGTGTAGATTGAATCGCCATAGAAGAATAAAGTGAATGGACTAAAGAACTCAGTGTGCTTAGATTCATTGAATATCCCTCAGATTAGAATCCTCAGCTGGTTGTTAGACTCTTCCACAGACCCTGGGAGCAAACAATATAGGCTGGACCTATTATTATTTGCGTTAACACAAGCCGGTAGGATTGCTGAAGGAGGCAGAGGCAGGAGGATGCTGAGTTTGAGGCCAACCTAGGAGACTTGCTGAGCAGAAGCTGTGGTCAGGGCTGGGCCAGGCTACAAATGGTGACGGCAGGATCATGGAGGTGGTGGCTGCTGCTCTGCGTTGCCAGCTGCTTCTCATCATGTTGGTGGCGGCAGTGATACCACTGCTTGTTCAGAGAACAATTGCCAGGACCATTGTGTTACAAAAAAAGCATCAGCAAAAGTCAGTTTGGAGAAGTTTGGTGAGGCAACTGACCATGAGAAGAAGTTGCTGTGAAGATATTCTCTTCTATGGAAGAACGTTCGTGGTCCCGAGAGGCAGAGATTTAGCAGACTGTGATGTTACGCCATGAAAACATCCTAGGATTTATAGGAGCAGACAACAAAGACAGTGGCACGTGGACTCAGCTGAGGCTGGTGTCGGATTACCATGAACATTGTATTCTTTTTTGATTACTTGAATAGGTACACTGTTAAAGTGGAAGGGTTGATCAAACTTGCTCTGTCTATGGCCAGCTGTCTTGCCCATCTTCACATGAAGATTGTTGGTACCCAAGGAAAGCCAGCTGTTGCTCACAGAGATTTGAAATCAAAGAATATCTTGGTGAAGAAGAATGGAACCTGTTGTATTACAAACTTGGGCTTGGCTGTGAGACACGATTCTGCCACAAATACAATTAAGATTTCTCCAAACCACAGAGGAGGCACACACACACACAAAAATTCTGCAATGAACCATGACCACACCTAATAGAAAGATGATGGGGCCCCACAATGGCAATTCCACATGAATAATAATAATATCATTAAGCTGACAAACATCACTCAAAGATCAGCTTTAGACTACAAACTGCTCAGGACAATTTCAAGGTGGCTAGCTGAGATGATCCAGCCTCACAGACTACACGAACAAGGACTTGAGATAAGCCCTGTGCTTCTGCATTATGCAGAGACTGGACAACAAATGATACAGCTACCTCTCCCAGAACCTGACAATTAGCCCAAAATTTTCTTTTCAGGATCCCCTAAAGATGCCTTCACCCCCAGATGGCAAGAAGTAATTTTAAAAACGTGATGCCCACATTTCCAAGAGGTGGGGTGGGTGTTTTTTTGGTGGTTTAATGAGTTAATGGGGAATGTCATTATTTACGATGGTTGGTTGTAGATGTAACCATCTTATTAAATAAGAAACACAGATCCAAATACAGAGTTAAAAGCCCAAGAGGTCAGAGCAGTAGCTGAGAGCTGAGACTTAAAACCGCCTTTCTTACCCTTCGCTGCTGCTATCGTCCTTCCCCTCAGAAAGAGACCTACTTCCTGTGTATCTGTCTTTTTATTGACTTTCTCTTCTGCCTTCTCATTGGTTTTTAACCCAACCACATGACCTCCTTGTCACTGCCTGTCTATACAGACCTCCAGGTCTTCTATGGTTGGTATTGAGATTAAAGGCATGTGTCTCCATGCTGCCTGTATTCTTGAACACACAGAGATCTGTCTGTCATGTGATCTGGGTTAAAGGTGTGCACCACCACCGCCTGACTTCTGCTATGGCTTGCTAATAGCTCTGACCCCCAGGCAACTTTATTTATTAACATGCAAATAAAATCACATTTCAGTACAAATGAAATATCACCATAGTTGGTAACAAGTTGTTAATTGTTAATGGTCAGGGAAAAAAAGCTAAACAAAGGAGATTAGATTCAGGGTTCTTTTCTTTTCTTTCTTTTTTTTTTTTT
>CABHPH010143579.1:421-14669 GCA_902168325.1 Peromyscus nudipes
GTCCTGCACGAGCAGCCAAAGGCCTAATGTCTGTGCTAATATAGACTCTGCTCTAAAGGGGCACACGTCTGAGCTATAAAAAAATCTTTAGCGAGCACTTCATGCTGACTCTTGAACGCTTCCCCTCCTCCCATCTCAGACTCGGTGCCCGAACATCCTGCCTAAAATGCATCCATATGCTTTTGCATCCACTCCTCACCATCTAAAATAAGTCTGATGCCTCTGTGAGCTTCCTGAAAAACAAATCTAGGATACAGTGGCACCTTCTCCTTCAACTCCTTTACTGGATCTTCATGGAATAAAGTCCAAACCTCTACAGTCGGGGCTCAGTCGGTAGAGTTTGTGCCTAGCTTGCAGGAAACCCTGAGTTTGATCCCCAGCACTGTAGCCCACTCCTGTAATCCCAGCACCCTAGAGGGGGAAGCAGGAAGAACAGAAGCTCAACATCATTCTTGGCTACACGAGGAGTTCAAGGCCACCCTGGGGCACTTGAGATCCAGTCTAAAAGACAAAGGCAGAAGGGATGAAAGAAAGACAGAGCCAAGCTCCCTTTCCCCACATTACACTATGGATTTTGCCCTACCTTCGCCCTTCTTTACACTCCATAGTTGATATCACTAAGTTGACAAGATCTAAAATCACTTAGGAGATAAGCCTTTGTGAATATCTATGATGAGGGAAGACCCACCCTGAATGTCGATGGCGCCATCCTATGGGCTGGGGTCCCAGAAGAATGCGTAGGAGAAATCAAGCTGAACACCAGCATCCATGTTCTGCTTCCTCACACAGGATGCACAGTGACCAGCTCCCTTGCCCTGCCCGCCATGACGAATAGGATCTTCTCAGGCTGGAAGCTGAGGGGACCCCTCCCTCACGTTGTCAGGCAATTTGATCACAACAACGAAGAGTGTAGCTAATACGCTACACTTGTGTCCACCTCTGTCTGACCCAGGCTGCATCCATACCTGCTCTTCTTCCCCTCTTCAGACTCCTTGCCCCTCTCTGAGCCTATGTAGAAGGCTTACTTTACAAACCCAGCCTTCATCTCATGCCCTTCCAAAATGCTCTTAGGACCCTCCCAATGAAACTGCCTCTCGAGGTACCACATTTGTGTGGCGTATCTCTTCTAGCACTTATCTGTCAGCCTACTATTACAAGCTATTTATAAATGCCTGCTTCTCCCAGCATGCTGTGTGCTCATAGAAAGCAAACACAGAATTAACAAAATAAGAACTTAATGAATTTCCTACACTTGCTAGCAGAGTTTGTGGAACTTTCTTCTTAAATAGTTCTATAAATGTTTAAAACCTATGAACAGCTATCCTGAGCCCAGGTTGTGCTGATCTTTCTAGTCCCACACAACTCCCCCTTGTTCTGTAAGTGAGGTCAGCACTAGATTAGAAATGCTGCCCTGAGTAGCCAGCTTCGCCCACACCCCTACCCGGCCAGTGTTGTGTCTAACACTGGAGCCAGGCTGGCAGTCTAAGGAAAGGCCTGGCGTCAAGATCAAAACATCAGGACTTCATCCACCACAACCAACGCTTTCAACCCTTTAGTGCTGCTCTGGGTCTGTGATTGGAGGCTGATGCCACTTAGCCTGGGAAGACTATAGAGAAACATGCACTTAGCAATGGAAACAAGTCCAAAAAGCAAAGTCCAAAAAGCGAAGTCCAAAAAGCAGCCATCTGCAACCACTGATTGAGCATGCCTATAGCCAGCCTCTGAGCTAAAGACTGTGAGTGAAAGGTTAAGAATGACCACCAAGTCCGAGAGGGGACAGTCTGCAGCCTGAGTGAGCTTGTGCTCTTTAACCTACATCTGATGAAACTTAAAACTCCTTCCTCGGAGGAACCAAGGAACAGGAGAGGAAGGCTGTTCCACAGAAGCCCATCAACACAGAAGAAATAGGAAGGGAAGGCTGTCCCACAGAAGCCCATCAACACAGAAGAGATAGGAAGGGAAGGCTGTTCCACAGACGCCCATCAACACAGAATGCCACTAACTGCAGAACCTCAACCGTACAGGACTCAAGCAGCCTTTAACCTGATTCCAAGAGGAAAAGGCATTCTGCATCCCAGCATGGAATTCCATCTCCTTCTAGTTTAGCCCCGGGCACGAGGCTCCTCTGCCCCACACAGGACGCCGCCACAGCAGAAGTACACCAAAAGCCATTGTTCTCTCCACCAGTGTCAATGACAGGAGGGGGTGGAGTTTCTGAAGTTTCTAGTGCTTGGAGTGGGTTCTGAAGTGTATCAGCAGAAAGGAGGAGGGTTCAGATCTTCCTTCAGGAATGTAGGTCCTTGACCAGAGCGGCCACTGATGGAAGAGATGATCGGTGAGTCTAATTAGATGAGTTAGACAATATTTGAGGTCAAAGATCCACTAAGATCATCAGAAGCACTAAGATTCATTCACAGCCAGTGGATCCAACCCACACAGGCACCACTGACCCCAGGAATTACGTGATTTGCCTGTTACACAAAGCTCACAGCACATTCAGGCTGGGAACCCAGCAGAGCTTCCATGGAGCTGGTTACTCTACCTGAGTTGGGGGATATTTTCCCTTCGTTTTGGGCGGTTCTGGAGGTGAGCCCAGGACTCACACATGATGGACGAGCGCTCCCATACTGAGTTACCTCCGCAACTCTAGTTTCTTCACGAGTTGGAATGACCATGGCTCCGCTACTTGTCGGGCTTCTGGGAGGTTCAAGTGAGGACATACTTACAAAATCTTTATAAACTGCGGTAGCGGCACAATGGGAACTCTGTATTTCCCCCACTCCCAGCTGCCTCTTATTCCCCTCTGCAACTTTACTAGTATGATTACGCGATATTGGAGCCGGGATGTTTTGTGGCGGGGCACCCCAAGATGGCTGCCAATCCTGCTGGCCCACGATCCAGCACAGAAACTGTTAATACTTGATCCTCGGTCTTCCCTGCCTTTTACGGCATGTCTCTTAGGACAGACAGCAGACAGCATGCTCTCTCTGTATTCAAGCAAGAGGGGGGCCAAACTCCTAGCGGGGAGTTCTGAGCTTCAGAGAAGAGAATCGCTTGCATAGGACAGCACCAGACACACCCCCAGGTGCCCGTCAAAGTGGAACTACAAGTTCTTTGTCTTCACCCATAGGGGGCTGCAGAGAGCAAAGGGTCGTCTTGGAAGCACTCATGAAGCAAGCTGCTCACCTCTGATGGCTGCCTTTGTCCTTTCCTGGTTAGGCTATTGGCCCACACTGCATTCCCACTTGAAGATACTCTCACATTAGGCTGAACAATGTGCTGGCCATTGGTGAGTTACTTGTTTTTGAATCTCTTGGCGCCATTTTCACTCATGTCTAATCTAGTACCTTTACTCAGTTGCTGGGTTCTGATATCTGGTGTGAACCATATCTGAGTGCAAATAGCTCAGGAGAAAGACCTTGTGGAGTTCTAACTGGATGGCTTTGTTTATGGTCCCTTTGGCTAACATTACTGTCAATCATATTTATAACAATGTAGACAGTGAAGGCTGAAAAGACGGCTCAGCAGCTAAGAGGTGCACTGTTCTTGCAGAGGACCCAGGTTCGGTTCCCAGCACCCACACTGGGCAGCTCCCAACTACCTGTGACTCTAGCTGCAGGAACTCAGATACCATTTTCTGAATCCCACAGGTACTTACACTCACATATCCACACAGACACATACAGAGACACATAATTAAAGATAATCATTTTTAAAAGGGTGTAGACAATGATAATTCTCTGACAGTAAAGCCATGCAAATATATTACTTGTTACAAATTCTCTTAAGCAAAAATTGTAACAGAAGCCAACATGCCCCAGGCTGAACATGCCACTGGAATGATCTCTCTCAGTTCTCCCAACAAACTTCTGAGGTGGGTTAATTATTTGGCTTCACAGATATGGATACTGCCATTTAGATAAGTGATCTACCCAAGGTCCCATCGTCAACAAGTAAAGGGCATGGGGTATGGAAATATTCATCTGGGACAACGGGCCTGCATGTGAACTTCTCCAAAATGATTTCAAAATAAATGCACACTTCATTGCATCGTCTGCGAAAAGTGCTCTGGGGTAAATAAAATGGCAAATTCCTCTGAATCCTTGTTTCAGGCCTGGGGGGATTTACTGTGATCAGACACGAGTCCTTTGATCCAGAGATGTCTTTGCATGTAGCAACCCACAGATGGTCACTGGGTTCTGACGACTGTAATCATCTCTGTAGGCTGTATGAGGTAGAGCCCCAAGGCTACACTGGACCCCTGCTCAGGAGCATGTTATTCTGAACAGAAGGAATGTGAAGAAGTTACAGGAAGGCTCCAGCCAGCACTGTTCTACCCCACTCACCCCTGCATCTCCCTCATGGGTGCCTCCTAGTGTGTGCTGCTTGTGCACATCAAGCCGAGCCAGCCCTGGCCCGGGACCCTACACCAGCCCCCTCCCCCTCCCTTCCACACCTCTCCCTCGCCTCCTCTGGCAGGCCACAGAATGTGCGGTCTTTTGCTAGCATGCTCATTGAATAGGAACGTGGGTGAGGCCACAGCAGTCGCCTGTCACCACAACCACACTTGAGACTGGGCCCCATCTAGTCACACTCCGGCGGCAGCTGCCACAGCAACCACACCTTCGGCCCAGTTTCCAGGAGTCAAGTGGCTGTCCCCAGTGCCCCTGGTGTGTTGACAGGGCTGAGACAGACTGAAAATGACTCCATAGAAAATTGTCTTGAGTCAGAACTTCCAGACTGTACCTCTCCCAGTCCTGTCCCATTCTACTTCGGTGGCCATGGATTACCCAGTAAGGGTTCTAGTGATACGCTGCATTCAGGGAAGAATGATACAACTCAGAAAGACAATGTGGCGGTGGTTCCCCAAGAGTCCCTGTGTGTTGCAGACAAAAGGCCAGGAAGTCACAGGTTCGTATCACATGGATCCCAGCGTTTCTGCCAAGCTTTGAGTCTTATTAAATATTAAACCACAAAAGCTCATTTTCTCTGACTGGGGACATCAAGACAAAAATCTATGATGATAGAAATCTGGAAAGACTACTATTGCCAACCACCGGATGGGAAGCTGTCACTTCCGAGGGAAACTATGCACTGTTTCCCTGCCCCGCCCCGCCTCCCCATGGCAGCTGCCTTAGGGAGTGGTGCCATCTACAGATAGGGCTGAGGGTGTCCCGTACAACCTCATCTCCAATCTTTTGCTCTCTTAAACAACTTAATCTCTGGCCTTTGATCTTCTAGATCACAAGGGAACAAAAGCCAGTGAGTCCACAGTTCGACCTCCTCCGAGGTCACAGTTTAAAGCTTCCTAAGTGACCTCTCCATTCAATAAATTCACCGAAAGCGTGTTGAAAGGACATGGCTCAGGACACAGGCTGAAGGAACTACTAATCCTGGGAGCTGCAGACGTGGGCCACCTGAACATTTCAAAATGAATAAAGCGGTGTCTTTTCAGAATTAAATTCCGAGAGAGTGCTCTGGGCTGAGACAAAAAGTTGGTAGTACTCATTCACAAAATGGTTTTCGGTTGTTTTGAGGAAAGCACCCATATTCACATCCTGGCTGGCCCTTGATACATTTAAAAATATACTCCCCTGCCATTATGTACAATGCAGTGGGAGAAGGCTAGAGACATGGTAGAAAGACGCCATAATTTTTCTTCTGCTAAATGAGTGGGGATGCAGTAAAGAAGCCAAAAAGGGAAGAAATAACTACCTGAGCGCCTGGCACGCAGAAAATGCCAAACAAAGATTAATTACACACTATTCCTGCTGTGCATATTTTGTACACTAGTGCACTCTGCACACACACTCTTCTGTATGCTTTATTTATAAATATTTACTGCAGTTTCCTTAAACTGCTAAACTTGAACTCAGGAAATCTTTCTGTAGTAACATTTTTGCTCTAAGTTTATTTTTTATGTAATTAAAATATATTTACATCATTTCTCCTCTCCTTTTCCTACCTCCAACCTTTCCGATGCCCACCCTCCCTGCCAAATTAATGGCTTCTTTAATTATTGTTGTTGTGGATGCGTGCGTGCGTGCGTGTGCATGCGTGAATAAAGGCATCTATGCAATCTGCTGAGTCTATTTAGTGCTGTTTGTGTGTGCATGTTTTTAGGCTGACCACTTGGGATTAGATGACCGTTTAGGGCTCATGGCTGGGGAAGTCTAATTCCCCCACTCTTAGCAGTCCTTAATGGCCTGTAGCTCTTCATCTAGAGGTGGGGGGGGGGGCTGTGAAATGTCCCCATCCAGGTTTGTCTCATCAGTGTTTTACCTTTCCTGCTCTAGCGCTTTCCCTCCTATTTGATTTAGAGAACACCAGCCCAGAAGCTTTCTTTTCCACCTTTTCTCCTCACTGCGGCTGTGACCCCTCCTCTCTTACTCTTCCCACAGGTGTGTGCAAGTGTGTGCTCCCGCTCTCCAACATCAGACTCCAGTCCTCGCTAACTTCTTGTCGACATTTCATTGTAAACATATAAATCAAAATTTATATCATCGATAAAACATTAGCATGCTTTATTCATAGACACACTTTTAAAATAAATTCAATCATACTCTCCTATCTATTTAATAAGCTCAATGATAAAAAGTAGGGGGAATGTGTAGTTATTAATACATTAATAAACATTTCAAAGATATAAATTGTTTCTATGTAATGAAAGTATTTGTCTATTTGACAGATCGGTTTGTCAAGTTACATCTATTTCTGTAACAAATTTATGCATGTTCAATTTTTAAAACAGCATAAGTAAAAATTGGTGATTTATAGTAATTGTAAGATTATCTTTAAAATGACAAAGTGAAAAATATGTGTAAATACAACTTATGTGTTATCTATCAAAATCTAAATGTCCAAGCCTGGGGTGCTGGCTCAGCAGTTAAGAGTGCTCGCTGCTCTTCCTGAGGACTGGAGTTGGATTCCCAGCACCCATGGCAGGCAGCTCACGACTCCAGCTCCAGGGGCTTCAGGGGATTCGATGCCCCCGTCTCTGCTGCCCCCCATCTCTGCTGCAGGTTCTGTGCAGACTCACACATGCATATGCATAATTAAAAATAAAACAAATCTCTAAAAAACAAACCTAGTTTTCATGATTACTGGATATGTGAGTCTGCTTACTGGTTCCATAGTCACCTGAGAGCCGCATCTCACTGAGTCCTGAGGGAAATGCATTCTGAGTAAACTAATGCCTTGTACCAAACAATGTTAGGTTCTTTTCAGTCTGGCTCATAGCAGTCCCATCTCCAAATTCCCGCTTTTCTCAAGCCTACCCACTCCTGACTATGAGTGTTTACAACTCTGCCCCCGGGGCTCTCTACACCTGAAATATCTCGTTAGGTTGAAACTTACTTCAAGATCCGACATCAATGTCACAACCTCTTTGAGGCAACCCCGATAGCTCAGTGCAATGGAACACCCTCTGCTCTGCATCGCCTGATGTTTCTATGGTGCTTGTCATACAGTGGGGTGTATTTCTCTGTGTGACCTCTGTGGCTTCAGAACTTGAGAACAAGGGCCATGATTATCTGCTACTGTATTCCTAGACAGCGTCTGTGGTATGATAGGTAGATAAAACATAATGCAGGATTGACTTACATTGTTGTGTGTTTCTTTCATGTGTATGAGTGTTAGCCTCTATGTGTGTATGTGCATCACATACGTGCCTGACGCCAAAGGGTCAGAGAGGGTGTCAGATCTCCTGGAACTGGAGTTACCAACGCCTGTGAACCACCACGTGGGTGCTGAGAATCAAGTCTAAGTCTTCTGCAAGAGGAACAGTTGTTCTCAACCACCAAACCATCTCTCCAGGCCCTGAATCATCTTTTGATCTGCGTTCAGCCATCTTTTTAAACTTCTATCAGATAACGATATCCAGCAGGTGTAGATGAAGCAGAGTTTAGGCTTATAAAAAAAGAAGGAGAAGGAGAAGGAGGAGAAGGAGAAGGAGAAGGAGAAGGAGAAGGAGCCGCCAAAAGTCCTCTTTACTTGCAGGTCCGTTTCTCTGCAAGAGCGTCTATTTGATGTTCTCCGTTTCCTATCTCCTCTCCTCTCCTCTCCTCTCCTCTCCTCTCCTTTCCTCTATTCTTTATTTTCCTGGTGATTTACTTCTCTCATTCCTGATGTTTTCCTTCTAACTCTCTCATTCTTGATGTTTCCTTTAAACCCATTTTAACTCTATCTTTATTCTTTCCCTTACAGCTTACATACCCTAGCAAAACCTTTCAGGCAATATAAAAATTACAATATGGTTACATTCTGTTTTTCAAGTGAATGATTATAATGAATACAAGTAAAAAACAGCATGCTTTCCCTTACATGACTAAACATTTTACATATTACAGATGAAAAAGAAATTATCCCAAGAACCCATGTACATTCATACCCAAGCAACTTGTTGTAGATTAACAGTGTGTAAGCAAGCAAGATATTCTTTTACTGGCAGACTGCGTTTTTCGGTTACAAAGAAGAGACCCATCACTTTATTACTTATCTTGAAAGGTGATCTTATTAGGAATCACAAATCTAAATGTTTACATATGAAAAAGAATCAGTCCATCTCTACTTTAAATCTTTAGGGTGCATACCCACCCATGAAACAAACAAACAAAAACCTAAGCAGCATAAGTGGAAAAAAAAAAAACAAAAACAAACCCCACTGGTACGTATACAGCACGCAGGATTACTTAGGACTAGGCAAGGAGACAGTGCTGTGCAGCAGCGTGTATGAAACCGGAGGGCACGGAGCTAAATGCACACAAAAGGAAAAACACTTTATAACGTTACCTACACGCAGAAGGGCAGGGGCTGGCGAGGGCCGGGGAGAGGGAAAAAAGGAAAGACGTGGGTCAAAGGGCACAAATTCACAGTTGGGTAAAATTAATAGGTCTAGAGAGTTAATGCCCAGCATGAGGGCTATAGGTATAAATATTAGACTGAAGACATAAAATTTGCTAGGAGCGTAGAGTGCAGGTGCTTGTTGGCTTGTTTGTTTGTTTGTTTGTTTGTTTGTTTGTTTTCGCTGTGCTGGAGATTAAATCAAGGGCCTCATCCATGCTAAGCACGTGGTCTGCATTGAACTATAATTCCAGGTTTCTTTTCACTCTTGTTTGAGGCAGTGTCTCCCTAAGTTGTCCAGGCTGGCTTTGACTCTTGTATCCCAGGTTGACCTTGAACTTGGTCTTCCTGCCTTAGCTTCCTGAGCAGCTGGGACTGCAGGCTGTGCTGTTGGCTGCTCTTATTCACACTAAAGGGGGAGGGAGGGTAGCTATGGAATGAGACACATGGGCTTTTGTTTTGCTTCATAAAAAGAAAATAGAAAATCCAGGTATGGTGGTATATGCCCTTAACCCCAGCACTCAGGAGGCTGAAGTATGAGTGTGAGTTCTAGGTCAGCCTGAGTTTTACAAAGAGAAACAGCTGAAGTGCCCACGGTGCTGAAAAAATTTGCAAACTCCAGGAGTCATCCAATGGTTCTCACTTTACAGCTGACTAGAAATCTTGGTAGTGGGACTTGCCTGAGTCACAGGGCAGGCTAGTGGCAGTCAGGGGTAGGGACGAATGGGAGGGGTGGACCACAGAATCTCTGCTTCCTAGGCCAGTGCTCCCGGGGCTTCCACACTGGAGTATCCTCAGTGTTTTCCCCAAACCTGTTCGTCTTTCTCACCCTCCTAACATTATTAGATGGTACAGAGCAACACAATACAGGGTGAGGACTCCGAAGATGCCCAGTAACAGCAGCTGGAGACTTGTGACACCCGCTGCTCAAACAGCGTTGACGACAGAGCATTCCAGGCAAAGCGCCTCCAGCCAGACCTTCGTCCTCGACAGAGGGGCATCAAGGTCAGCGACTCCTCAGGCTTCTGCCGGCAGATCACCTGTGAGAGCTCGAGGAAGCACGTGGTTTGGTAGAAACTCAGACAAAACAAAG
Organism: Peromyscus nudipes; assembly: GCA_902168325.1. Lineage (NCBI taxonomy): Eukaryota > Metazoa > Chordata > Mammalia > Rodentia > Cricetidae > Peromyscus > Peromyscus nudipes. Next base: position 10,356 of record CABHPH010143579.1, read on the forward strand.
GGAGATAAAGCAAAGACTAAGAAAGATGACTCACGCGTCTAGGGCCACACTTGCTCTTGAGATTATCCTGATCTCCTTTCCTATAATGCTGATGCCCGTCTCCATGACTGCACAGTTAGAATAAACACATACAGTTTTCCTGTCCCAGCTGAACCTGTGAGTAGAGCTACCCCAGGGGAATTACCAAGGGGGACTGACCCAAACTTTCTTGAAACTGAGCCAGTTGGGATCTCAAAGGAACATTGAATGTCAGGGTGAGGGAGGAGTTCAAAGCATTCACTAAAGGGCTAAGGTGCAGAGGGGCTGCAGCACACACAAGGCGGAGTAGTGAGAGGCATCTATAGCCAGGGGATGGGCCCCAGAGCAGCTAAAGCCAGGGGATGGACCCCAGAGCAGCTACAGCCAGGAGATGGGCCCCAGAGCAGCTACAGCCAGGGGATCAGCCCCAGAGCAGATAATAGCTTTAGGATCGGGTGCAGGTCAGGGCTGGTTTCTTTCAGTGTTCTGGGCAATGACCTAAATGCTTTATCAGTGCCTGGGAATGTTCAAACTGCAGGACAAAAACACACAACTGGGTCACAGGGCGGTCATGATGCTCTACAGGGAAAATTCAGTGGGAACTGAGGGATCTTAACATTCACTCTGTTTCAATATGGATTTACACACTCATGTATACACACTCTCTCCCTCACTCCTCAATTCTCTAAGCATGTATTATTATTTTTCTATTTTATAGTTGGAGAAATGGAAAGGAAAGAGGTAATAGAGTGGTTTTTTTTTTTCTTTACTCTTTGGGGCCTGACACCCAGCTCCCAAATAAATACACTGAGACTTATTCTTATTTATGAATGCCTGGCCTTAGCTTGGCTTGTTTCTAGCCAGCTTTTATAACTTAATTTATTATCTTGTTTCTCTTCTATGTTTTGCCTCTAGGCTTTTTACCTTGCTTTATTCTATATACCTTTTTTTCCTTCTTACTCTGTGGCTGGCTGTGTGGCTGTGTGGCTATGTGGCTGTGTGGCTGTGTGGCTGTGTGGCTATGTGGCTGGGTGGCTGCGTGGCTTGCCCCTGGTATCCTCCTCTCCTTCTCCTTTTCTCATTCCCCACTCTTCTCTAGATTTCTCTTATTTATTCTCTCTGCCTGCAAGCCCTGCCTATCCTTTCTCCTGCCTTGTTACTGAACATTTAGCTCTTTATTAGAACAATCAGGTGTTATAGGCAGGCAAAGTAACACAGCTTTACAGAGTTAAACAAATGCAACATTTAAAAGAATGCAACACATCTTTGCACCATCAAACAAATATTCCACAGCGTAAACGAATGTAGCACATCTTAAACTGGTATTCCACAACAAGGTGAGTGGACTCGGGTCCAAACAGTCTGGCCTGTGCTGTTATGTGCTCTCAAACACCATGGTAGGCAATGGACATCCTCTGCTGAAGTGCACCCTTTTCCTGTCCGTCTCCATCTATTTTATTTTCCAAGACAAGGTTTCTCTGTGTAGCTCTGGCTGTCCTGGAACTCGCTCTACAGACCAGGCTGTTCTGGAACTCAAAGATCCACCTGCCTCTGACTCCCAAATGCTGGGATTTAAGGCATACCCCACCACCACCACCACCTGACATCCCTGTGCATTCTTAAAGGTCACAAACTAGGTTTTCCTCTCCGGGCTGTCCACGCTGCTTAGATATACCTACCCCATGGTATATCCTCAGCAAATGCTTGCTAAATTGAACCAACTCAGTTCCTCCAATTTCTGCTTCTGCCCGAGACTACGCAGCTCTTTCCTTTGTAAAATGATGGAACTGAGTGGAGACCCTTCAAAACTCCCAGCTCAGCTCCTCCGGTGGCTGCCATGGCTTTCACTCCACCCGTCCGCTCTCGGCCCCCTGCGGAGGCAGGCTTGTTCTCAAGGGCAGTGCCCTCTCATACATAGCACAGCCTTCCCTCTCCCTTTCTCCACTCCTGAAACCCTGCTGAGACTCCTAGTTGACGAAGCCCCAAGCTTAGCATCTAGGAACACAGATCAACACTTACGTTTGTAGCTACCAAAACATTGTCTCTTTGGGTAGGGTTTACTAACCAAATGGGAAAAAAAATCCAAACTCATTCAGACAATTTAGCAATTATTCCTCCTCCTCCTTCTGTTTTACTCTGTAGCTCTGGTTGTCCTGGAACTCACTATAGGAACCAGGCTGGCCTCGAACTCACAAAGACCTCCTGCACCTGCCTTACAAACCTGAGGATTGAAGTAAGTGCCGCCATGTCTGGCTTAGTTAGCAATTCTTGAAAAAAAACTATTAGACGTACTTATTTTACTGTATGTGTATGAGTGTTTTGCCTGCCTGCATGTGCACCTCGTGTGGCCTGGTGCCCAAGGAGGTCAGAACTGGAGTTATGGTTGGTCGTGAAGCACCGAGTGGGTGCTGGGAACGGAACCCAGGCTCTCTGAAGAGCAGGGAGGACCCTTAACTGCCAAGCCATCTCTGCAGCCCTATTTAGTAATCCTTTACGGAGTCAGATCGATGGGAAGCTAGGGGAAATCGGGATTCTCAAATCCCTCAAGTTTAATCTTCTCATTTTCAAAGGGAAAATCTGAGAGGAAGTTGACTGGCCCCAGATTTTATAGCCGGTCAGAAGCAGAAGCCACTGGGGGGGAAAAATCTAGGTTTAAATTGTGTGTCTGTGCATATGCTCGTGTGTGTGAATGGAAGTGTGTGTGCAGTAAGTACGTGCCCGTGTGTGTGAGAGGAAGATGAAAGAAGTGGGAGGCGACAGGGGGATCAGAGAGGGCAATGGGGTGGCTATGAGCAATATGTACGCACATATGAATAAGCCATGATGGAACACACTATCTTGGATGCTAAGTTTAAAAAATCAATAATAATAATAATAATAATAATAATAATAATAGAATCAGAAGCTGCATGAGGCCCTCAGTGATGATGGCTTTCCCTTGAAGAATGGTTTCAGGCACTAGCTGTGGGAAAAAGCCAGAAAGGGCTTCCCAAATCATCCTGTATAACTCGGTGGTGCTCCCTGTTCTCATGCCGAATGATGGTTTCTGGTAATCAGGGTCTGAGGTGTGAGCTGCAGAGGGTAAGGAATGTGTGTTGACAGCCAGAAGCCAAATACCACAAGGGCCTCATCTCATGTGTTCTTCCCATTTCAACAAAATGGAGCCACTCTCCTGCAACGCAGCTATTGTTCAGAATCTGAGGTGTTTGGGAGCATCCTCATCCAGCGCTTGCTCCCTGTTGGTCATGTAGGAAATGCTGCTGTTCTTTATGGACCCACTTGTCCTGACTCATCTCCTACACTCATGACTTCCAGATTCTTACATGACCATCATAGCCTTCTCTACGGGCAGCCCTCTTAATAGCCAATAAGTTAATAAATGGCCCAGATTGATGAAGGAGAAGGACACATGTCCAGATAGATCCTTTAATAGTAGATAAACAGAACTACAGCTGCTGGTTAGAAACAAAATTGCAGAGGCATAGTGAGTGTGTGTGGTGGGGGAGGGAGAGAGAGGGCTGAGACCTGAAAAAGTGAGTCACCCTGGGAGAGAGAACTGATTTTAAGGGAAGAGCAACACCTGCCGCAGACTGAGGAGGAAAGCATGTGGAAAGGAAAGAGTGAGGAGTCGTGGTGAGCTGGTGAAGTCAGGATAGTCCCAAGAATGCGGTTAGGGGTTCACGGTGGAGAGAGGCAGCCAGGGCCCTCTTCTCCCCAGTTCAGCCAGTCTGCCCTCCCACCCCTTGTCCCCACCCCTCCGCTGGAACTCCCTTCACCTCAGGCACCAGAGTGGCTGTTCCTGAGGCCAGCAGGGAGGGGGCAGTTGCTGCCTCTGCTCAGTCATTCCTGAACTCTAGTGACGGGAGAATGGCCACCAGATTTTTCACATTCCTCCCTTAAATCACAGAACAGATCTATCCCTTGGTCCTCATACAGCCGCCCTCAGGCCGGGGCCCTTCCTTTGACTCCATCTAAGCTCTCCTCCCTCCTTCCCGGAGGACTGGCGGGGTCAGCAGACACTGAGTGAGCTCATTACTTTTTCATATACCGGCATAAAGCAGTAAAATCATCATCATCATCTCACTCTGTGTGAATGGATGTCTCTGTGTGTCTGTGTGTATGCCGTGTGTTAGTGTGTGTATATTTGTGTTTCTGTTTGTATGGTGTGGGTCTGTGTGTCTCTGTCTGTGTGTGTTTGTATGGTGTGTGTCTGTGTGTCTGTGTGTGTGTTTCTGCCTGTGTGTGTGTATCTGCGTGTGTGTCTCTGCCTGTGTGTGTGTCTGTTTACATGGTGTG
>CABHPH010143579.1:23822-34163 GCA_902168325.1 Peromyscus nudipes
CCCCGCATCACCCAGGAGAAAAGCCCACTTGCTCCACAAATCCTCTTTTAGTCACACGTTATCTCGCTTAGAGTCCTTGACCCAGAATATCAAGGTTCCAACCTCTTATTGTCATCTTATCATCAATTCCCCACGAGCCATCTCTCTCCACACACTGTCTTAAATATGCACGTGACTTCTAAACTGCCGAACAGGACCATCTGAAGGCGCTATAAACAGCCCTGTAACAAGGGCACATGACGACGAGACGACGACAGCAGCGGAGGCGGCAGTAGTGTTAGCTTAATATGAGCCCCCACGACACGCCCCCCGGCCCCCAACCCCGTGAAAGAACCGCAAAGGAAGTTCATTTGGAGAAAGAAAGGCTTATTTGGCCTCCCGGCTTCACACATTTCAGTCCAGGGTCTTTTGAGTCCATTTTGGGGGCGACTGTAGTGAGGCCGAGCATCTTGGCAGAGGATGATGGAGCATGGCTTCTCTGCTTAGTTCATGGTGGCTGGGCAGGGGAGGAGGGGGAGAGAGAATATGAATGAGGATGTGTTGGGAGCCACAGACACAGTCCTTTAGGACCCTCTCCATTCAATTAAGTCCCTCTTCTTCAGTTTCTGTCTCACACACACACACACACACACACACACACACACCCGTAGTACATCAGATTATGAGCCCATCGATGGATGAGTCCTTGGGGGTCATTTCTGATTCAAATCCTAACACTGAGAAATGCCTCTGGTACATCTGAGCCCCACTTCCCACAGACATAGAAGCCTTCTCTCCATCCCAGAGCCCCCTTGTTTCTTTGATTCCAGAGATAAGCACATCTACCTTCCATTCTCTGGCTGGGTACATTGTGACCTTTATTTGTAATTAGAATGACCTGTTTATTCTGCACTGTGTAAAGCCACGTAATATGTCAAAACCACCCAGTCCACATTCTCTGCAGTCTGTTCTCTGCTGTTTGGTGAAGGACAGTCAGGCCTATGACAACTGTCATAACCTGGTCTCTTTTTCTCAGCACCCAAAATGCTTGAACCACAGCCACACTCCAGATAAGCGCTCTAAATAAAACCTTACTGCGCGGAGCAGGCTTCCCCAAAGAGAATGAATCTTCCATTTGCCCAACCCAAAGACAAACCCAGAAGAGCCTCTCAGGACACAGGCAGGTCCAGCCTCCCACGTCTCCACTTCATTTAAAGGTCCCGGGGTGGCAGTTTTCAGCTCTAGCCATGCTGATTGCCCTCTACTTGGCAATCTACTAATTACCTTCTGTGATCATTTACAGCATCTATTCCTGATTCAAATCCTTACACAAGCACAAAAAGTTTCATACAAAGAAAGCAAATACATGAAAATACCTAACCAGTACACGATTGAGTTATTGTCAAAGTATCGCAGTTATGCCTACAATATTATAGTGTCCACATTTTCTTCAACAGGAACTTGATGTTTTGTAGCTTAAGGATGCTGTCTCTATATATAGTTGTATTGAAAAAAGATGATAAATAATCATTGTATAATCTTCATGACAGGCAGCAGTATGAGTAATAGACTGATACCTGAAAAAGTGAGTCATTTCATTTATCCTAAAGACTGAAATAACCATGTGAGCTATGTTGACATAAGTCAGTCTCCAAAGTGTGGACACTGCTGGAGCACAGATGAAATGGGTCTTGAGAGGCTGAAGACCGGACGGCACGGTCATGATGAGTTCCCAGATACAGCCAATACTCAATGACCTTCCTGAGTCATCATTATCTCCTCTCTCTCTCTCTCTCTCTCTCTCTCTCTCTCTCTCTCTCTCATTCTCATTCAGCTCTTGATCACTTGCTATTGTTGCTGGCTTACTGAGTTATTGAATGTTCATCTCTGTGTTTATTCTTATCTCTATCTCTGCGCGGTGGACATAATTTTCCTATCGTAGAGAACACATGCAAGTTCAGAATGGCCACACCTTGTCTACACCCACATAGAAGTGACAGAATTGGTATCCAAATGGACATTGTCTAGTCTAAAAGCTTTCTGTCTTTCTGATTTCTGTCCTGGCTATTTCCTGAGAGCATATCAGAGAAGGAGTTCTGGTCGCCCTATATAAATCATAATCAAATTGAGATAGTATGCATCAATTTGGATAGGGAAAGTCTGAGATGTTATTAACCACAACAGGTGTTTTGGTTAACACTGATTGTCAACTTGAAGCACGCAGGGCGTGAATCCCAATCATGTCTATGACAGCATTGCTAGATTAGGTTAATTGGAGTTGGAAGACTCACCCTAAATGTGAGTGGCTCCAGCTCATGGGTTGGGGTTCTGGACAGAACAAAAATAAGGAGGTAAGCAGAGCACAAGCATTCGCCTCTCTCTGCTTTCTGATTGTGAAAAACAACATGACCGGAAGGCACATCTCACATCACTATGCCTTCCCCACCACGATGGACAGTACCTCAAACTGCAAGCCAAAATAAACCCTCCTTTTTTATGTTGTGTTTGTCATAGCAACAAGGAAAGTAACTAAGGCAACAAGAAATCAGTGTCAGGAGGAATTTGCAAGTAAAAATATAAAGACAAACTAACAATTCAATGACGAAGTGAGCAGTTTATTTACTTCTTTATTTTTAATGGGCAAAGGGGCTGCTTGGGTACTTGGAATGCACAAAACCGTGCCTGGCTAGTAAGCACGTGAGAAGACAGCAGCGGAACGGCTCGGCCACACCCCTTCAGTCTATTTCAACGTGGGGATGCATCTTAGAGGTGCCAAATACTTTTAAATTTCCAACAAAGTTAGAAATTCAGATTTTTATCAAAAATCTTTTTCAATATTGGAAACAAATTTTTTAAAAAGAAAAAAACATTCTTTTAAATCAGATAGGAGACTTTCAGGCAAGATACCAAGTGAGGCGCTGCCTCCACAGGCCCCAGTTGAGGAGTGCAGTCAGTTCAAGAAAGAATATACTCTGTTCCAAAGAGGGAAAGGGAAGAGCTGTGGAAACTCACAGGAGCAGTGGTAGAAGAGCTGAACTGTGTGAGGCAAGTGATGGGCAGCACACCAAAAGAAGCCAGCCAAGCAGAGCCTGGCTCCAGCCACACGGCTCCCCAGAATGGCTGGAGCAGACGTCTCAGCCAAAAGTTTGTTTGGTCATCACTGAATGATGCTGGAGAGTGAGCATGCAAGAGCAGGCTGCATGATAAGATGACACCCAAATCAAAACCAGAGAGATTTCCAAGCAAACGTGCCTTCATGCTAAAAGCCCCGAAGGGACTGGGAATAAAAGGGACAGATTTCAACATAATTAAGTGCTATATACAGTAGATAGCTAACATTATCTCAAGAGAGAACATCTGCAAACATTTCCTCTAAAATTAGGAGCGAAGCAAAGGTGTCTAATCTCACTGCTCTTATCCAATTTAATGTTTAAAGTTTCACCTAATGCAACAAGACAAAGCAAAATAGCGCACGCGAAAGAACACGAATGGGAAAGGATGAGCCCCCCATTTACAGGCAACATGACCCTAAAGATTCTACCAGGAAAGTTTTAGACCTCATGCGCATTCCAGCAGAGTAGTAAGATACCTAATCAATATATGAAAATTATACAATAATAAACTTGCCAAGAAAGAAATCAGAAAAAAGAATAACCACTCACAAGAGCTTCAGAAAAGTACTAGAAACAAACCCACACAAAGGGGATGGAAAACTTAAGACTCTGGGGAAAGAAACTGAAGAAGAAACTAAAAGATGGAAAGATCTCCTACATTCAAGAGGATGGCAGAATTAATATTGTCAAAATTCTGTATTACCAAAAGTGATCTACAGGTTCAATGTAATTCCCATCAACATTCCAATGACATTCTTCACAGAAATAGAAAAAAAATCCTAAAATACATATGAATCACAGATCCTGAATAGCCACAGTATCCTGAGCAGCAGGAGCAATGGTAGAGGCATCACAACACAACACGCTTTCTCTGTGTAGCCCTGGATGTCCTGGAACTCACTCTGTAGACCAGGCTGGCCTCAAACTCAGAGGCTCTGCCTCCCAGTGCTGGGATCTCCCAGTGATCTCAAATTTTATACAGAGCCAGAGTAGCAAAACTAAAAGGCAATGGTACAAAAAGCCATGTAGACCAATAGAACAGACCACAAGAAGCAAACCCACACAGCCATAGCTGTGACAACTATGTCAAAAATATACGGGGGGGGGGGGGGGGAGACACCTTTTCAACAAATGGTGCTGGGAAACAAAATATGAACACATAGACACTAGAGCCATATCTCTCACCCTGCACGAAAGTCAATTGAAAATGTACCAAAGACCTCAATGCATGACTGGAAACTCTGAAACTTCTGGAGGAAAACACAGGCTACAACACCCGGATACATAGGCATAGCGTGGACTTTGTGAAAAGGATTCTGATAGCACAAGAAATAATCCCAACTGACAGATAGGATCACATCCAATTTAAAAGCTTCTGCACAGCCAAGGAAACAGTCTCCAGTGTGGAAGGACAGCCTACAGAATGGGAGAAAATTTTTCACAGACAGGGGTTAATATAGAGAGTACATAAAGAACTGCAAAAGTTAAACACCAATAAAAGAAAACATCCAATCAACATATGGGCCAATGAACTGGGTAGACAGCTCTCAAAAGAAGAAACATAAATCGCCAGTGTTTGAGAAAGTGTTCAACATCCTTAGCAATCGGGAAATGCAAATTAAGCGGTTTGGGGATTCCATCTCAGAATTCCGTGCCAGCCAGACAGCAACCACCCAGAAAGCAAACCACAACGAATGTTGTGTGAGATGTAAGGAAAGAAGCCCTTAAACGGTGCTGATGGCTGTTGTGGAGTCATCTTTTTGTACACTGTGAAGATGTGTCTTTGCCAAGGTGCCTTCTGGTTTGTTTAATAAAGAGCTAGAAGATCAATAACTAGGCAGGAGGAATAGGCGGGACTTCCAGGCACAGAGAGGACTCTGGGAAGACGAGAAGCCTAGAGGCCCTGGAGGCATGGAACGAGTCAGCCACACAGAGTGGGAGAGAGATAAAGGCCACATGGTAGGATGTAGATTAATACAAAATATGGGTTAATTTAGTGGACAAGAGCTAGTGGACAAGCCTAAGTGAAGGCTGAGCTTTCATAATTGTAATAAATCTCCGTGTCATTATTTGGGGAGCTGGCTGGTGGTAGAGGGAAAGACTCATTACAGATGGGACTGTAAATTGATGCTGCCACTAACTATGGAAGTTAGTGTGGAGGTTCCTTGGAAAGCTAAAAAACAAAACTGTAAAAGCCTGGCTATATACCACTCCTGGTTGTGTACTGAAGTACTCTAAGCACACCACAAAGATACATGCATGGTCTTATTCCTTATGTGGTTCACACTAACTAAAAAACAGAATCAGCCTAGCTGCCTATACACACAGTAGAATTGTATTCAACACCGGGTGGTGTTTAATACAGCCTTTAATCCCAGCACTCGAGGCAGAGGCAGGCGGATCTCTGTGAGTTTGAGACCAGCCTGGTCTACAGAGTGAGTTCCAAGATAGCCAGAACTGTTATACAGAAAAACCCTGTCTCAAAAAACCGAATAGATAAATAATAAATAAATAAATAGAATTGTATTCAACAATAAAGAAATGTGAAATCATGATAGTAGAGGAGATTATGCTAAATGACACAAGCCAGATTCAGAAAGACAAATACCACCGTTTCTCTTAAATATAAATGGGGTGGGGGTGGGTTGAGCTGTTAAGGGAGTGGACAGAAAGGGTAGAGTGCTCATGGAATCCATGTTACAGGAAAGCAGAAGGGAGGACGATCTGGGGAAAGGAATGAGACAGGCAGTAATGGACAAGGAAGACGAAGAAGACAGCGAAGAAAAGAGATGATAAGAACGAAGTATAATGGCATGTGTGGAAATGCCATCACGAAACCCATTATGTTGTCTGCCATTTTAAAACACTAATTACATAACCCAAAATACCAGATAGACCACGCAAAAGCACACATACAGGACTGATACAACTCATTCCTTTTGTTTGTTTGTTTTGTTTTTAGTAGAGCCAGTGTTTTGAGAGGGTAGCAGTAAACACAGACTAGAAGAGAGAGGGTGGAGCTGGGGGAGAACAGGGTACTGGTGCTCGGTGGAGCACATCCACTGTACACCAATGGGACAGCACCCCGGTGGAGAAGGGTTCTGCCCCATCTTTCCCAGAGGAACCCAACACAGTCTCAGGGTTGCCTCCCTTTCAAGGTCCACTCATCTGCTGACCTCCACGGTCCCACCCTCCTGGGGGGGCTGAAGGACCCCCCGATCTCTCCACGTGTCCCACTGCTTTCAGAAGTGTGTTTACCTCCCTGTTACCTCGGGCCAACGACAGCCACTGGAGCTCGCTGCTCCATCAGGGGCATCCTCTGAACAACACGGCCATCTTCCAGAGGGGAGGGAACAAAGGGGAAACATTTGCAAAGCACCCCTGGCCTGTTTGCAGAGGAAGAGCAGCCACATAAATAACTAAGGAGACCTTTCTAGCCCGGGTCATGGAGACTTCATTGCTAGGCTCAGTGTGCGGTTGTTTGTTTGTTTTTAATATTCCGCTTGTTTGGTTTTTAACTTCCTTCTCTTACATGAGTCTTTGTCCTCATAAATCTTTGCATCCCGGCTTTCTGCTCTTTTCTCCTGTGTGTTCTGAGGCCGACTTCTCACAAGCCCTCCGTGGTGAGTGTGACAACCACCACAGGCTCCAAGTCGCACTGCGCACAGCCCCTGCTCAAGAAGGCAGGTACCACCCTCCGCCCTCGTCTTCTGGAAGGTCGGCTGCTTGAAGGACCGGCCAGGGGATGAGCAGAGGGAGGAGGGGATGTAAGGAGAGTAAAGAGGGCCGGGGGTCCTTCTAAGCCTCTCCCCCACCCCCAGCTGTCAGAAGAAACAGGTTACTGGCCGTTTTTGTTTTTCTTGGAACAAACTAACCAAGCTTCAGAATTTTTGCTTTGACGTCTGTGTTGTATGTGTGTAAGAACATCTAGCTTTAGCCGGTCATCCTCCCCTCAACACCTCAGCAACACCCCCCAACTGGATTTAGTGCAGATCGGGAGCAAGCGCCCTCTAGTGGAGGTCAGAGGCACCCGATTTGAGAGGCAATTCCTCAAGTTCTCAAATACCAAGAAAAATGGCAAACAGATAGATGCCTTCATCACTGACACCCAGAGGGAAAGGCTTCCTCCGAGGCAGAGAGGAATGCAACGTGCGAGCATATGTGTGATGCTCTCTAAGGGCAAATTTCAAGGCACTTGTGGTAGCCAAAGCTTTGGACAAGTGCACTGCAGACCAGAATGCCCCACAGTGTGCACAGTGGCCTGACCTCTCTGGATCATGAAATGAGGGCTTCATACAAGGGACCTTGCTGGGTTGGTTTTCTCGGCTGATTATCCTCCTTGGCAAAGAAGAGCTGTGGTACGTTCCTATACCTGTCACTTCCCTCCTAGGTCCAGTTCTTATGCTCAATTTTTATGTGTATTTATTGAAGACAGTTATTAACAATACAACTTTATGTAGCTTTTATAACACATTTGCATATATCAGTGCATGCTATCCTTATTCATAGTGCTGAACCAGGGAGAAAACAGGATTTTTTTTTCCAAAAAGCACCACATAGCCTTTCACAACTGCTGATATCGCCATGCTCCCATGAGACAGTTCCACCTATGAGAAACTGAAATGGTGACATCAGTACTCCTTGTACATCATTTGTCCCCCACAAGCAGCTCTCCTCCATTTCCCTGTGAGATGGACATAGCTCAAATATTGGGTTAAAAAAAAGCCCTTTCACTCCTTGTAGCAGCCTCCTCCAAACCCCTTCAGGCACCCCCCCCTTTTCTATATCTAAAACCTCAACTAGATGAAAATAGAGAATGACCAGTACATATATAGTCTGTGGCTAACAAGGCACTGTTTGCCCAAATATACTCTTTGCATTTCAAAAGCAGTTCCTAGATATAACACCCAAAGACATACAACAAAAGGAAAAGTAGATGCGTTAGACTTCATACAGATTAAAAATATTTTTTTAAATCAAGGACACTATTCAATGTAGCGAAATGGCGATGCTCAGGATGGCAAAAGTCTTTGAAAATCATGTATTTGATAAAGAATTGATTGATATCCAGCATATGTAAATAACACCCAAAACTCAACAACACAAACAGCAAACAATCTAACTTTAAAATGGGCAAAGGACTCCCATATACCTTTCTCCAAAGAAATACAACTTGGGTATGGAGGTAAACACTTGCAATCCCAGCACTCAGGAGGTTCATGCTGGAGGCTCAGGCCTTGGTTGCCTAATGAGAGCCAATTTCAAGACAAAGAAGAAATACAACCAACCCCCAAAAGCACCTGAAAAAGAAAAGGATGTTAATATTGCTAATCATTAAGAAAATTGAGAATGAAAACTAATGAGATGTTCAAAAGGATGGGTACTGTAAAACAAACAAATACAGATATAGACATAGAATACTTGGAGTCCCGTGCATCAAGGTTGGAATGTAAAATGGTGCAGTCACCGTGGGAAATACTACAGTATATATATACATATATGGTATATAGCCATACTTTGATATGTGTATACATAGCAGCTAGGTCAAATTATTAGCAGGTGCATCTCTACACTAGTTACCTTTGTGAAGTGGTAAGGAAAACTTATTCAGGAGCAGAGCCAGCACGGGTCAGATATGCTGCCAGGGATCAGTGGGCTCCCTGATACCCAGGAGCCCACACTTACTTTTATGACAAGGACTTTGAAAAAATCTATTACCAGTTTTCAAATATATATTGTCATTCGCTATAGTAACCACTATGTAAAATAGATTTCTTGATCTTACTCCTCCTACGTAACTGAAGGTTTGAATCCTTTGGTCATCATTCTCCTTCATTCCTTCACACACACCCCAGCTTCCCATGACCAAGATTTTACCCTCTATGAGTCCTTTCTTTCTTTCTTTCTTTCTTTCTTTCTTTCTTTCTTTCTTTCTTTCTTTCTTTCTTTCTTTCTTTCTTTCTTTCTTTTTTTAAGACTCAACATAACCATGACACTGTGCTGCTGTGGGATGGTCTTTCTGAACGCTGTTAATATGTGTTGCTGCCGTTAGTTCATAAAGAAACTGCCCTGGCCTATGGCAAGACAGGTTACAGCCAGACAGGAAATCCAAACAAAGATACAGGGAGAAGAAAGGCCGAGTTGAGGGAGACATTGCCAGCCTCTGGGGGAGCAAGATGTAATAGAACACAGGTAAAGCCATGAGACATGTGGCGATGCAGAGATGAATAGAAATGGGTTAATTTAAGATGTAATAGCTAGCTAGCAATAAGCCTGAGCCATAGACCAAACAGCTTGTTATTAATATTAAGCTTCTGAATGATTATTTTATAAGCTGTTGCGGGCCTGGCCGAACACAGAAAAGTTTCTGGTTACATTGTGCAGTAGTTGTCTTTATGTGCCTGGCTTATTTTACTTAACAAAGTATCTCCAGTTCCATCCATGTTGTTACTAGTGACAATCTATCCTCATTTTTCTTTGAGACTGAACAGTACTCTAATACGCATACACACGTTTTCTTCATTCATATATCCAATGATAAATATGGGTTTATTTCTTACATCTTGGACATCATGAATTATGCTACCATGACTTGGGATTTTGGATATCTCCTTGACATACTGATCTGCTTCCCTTTGGTTGTTGACCCCAACAATGGGGGTGACTAAATCATATGGTAGCTGTATTTGCAATTTTTTTCAGGTTTTAAAGCTTTTTCTTTTGATATTTAAAATATGCATTTCAATAATTAAATCATTTGAACAAAGCAATGGCACTCTGACTAAACTGTATTTTCCAGCCTGCAGGACACCTTGAACCATCTTGAATTTTAGAGATTTCACCACTTTCCACCCAGTTTTTTCCCACTAGCCTGCAGTTTCTTCTTCCCGCCAGCCTGAGCTGCAGGTGGGCCAGAGAGGCAGGCATGGCCTTCCTGACCAGCAGTTCCGATTCTCTGCTGTGAAAGGACAGCACAGTCATTTAAACTTGATCCAACTCCTTACATCCTACAAAGTTCAACGGCTAAAAGATGTAAATAAGAAGGCAGTGCTTGTGGGGTGTACCATGCATGCTGGCACTCATGGTGCTTGTGGGATGTACTGTGCATTCTGGCACTCATGGTGCTTGTGGGATGTACTGTGCATTCTGGCACTCATGATGCTTGTGAGTACCATGCATGCTGGCACTCATGATGCTTGTGGGGAGTACTGTGCATGCTGGCACTCATGGTGCTTGTGGGGAGTACCGT
>CABHPH010143579.1:37769-51284 GCA_902168325.1 Peromyscus nudipes
CTATCTATCTATCTATCTATCTATCTATCTATCTATCTATCTATCTAGATCTCTTAGATCTAGACCAGCAGGTTATTCTTCAGTGACAAGATCCTAAAGGGGAGGACCAAGGATGAGAAAATAGAGAGAATAGGAAAGTTGGGACCAGGAGGTCTTGCATAGGCTGACAGCTAATGCTAATCAAGTTTATTAAGAAGTGTAGCTTCTGCCGGGCATTGGTGGCGCATGCCTTTAATCCTAGCACTCGGGAGGCAGAGACAGGTGGATCTCTGTGAGTTCGAGGCCAGCCTGGGCTACCAAGTGAGCTCCAGGAAAGGTGCAAAGCTACACAGAGAAACCCTGTCTCGAAAAACCAAAAAAAAAAAAAAAAAAAAAAAAAAAGGGGAGGTTCTTATACACAGTATTCAGGGGGAGGGGTGTTGCTAGAGTTTTCTTGCCTGGTCCACTGTCAGGGCAAATCTCTCTCACCTGCCAGTCCCACAGCCGCTCAGACCCAACCAAGTAAACACAGAGACTTAAATTGCTTACAAACTGTATGGCCGTGGCAGGCTTCTTACTAACTGTCCTTATATCTTAAATTAATCCATTTCTATAAATCTATACCTTGCCACATGGCTCGTGGCTTACCGGCATCTTTACATGCTGTTTGTCCTGGCGGTAGCTGGCTGTGTCTCCTTCCACCTTCCTGTTCTTTTCTCCTCTCTGTTAGTCCTGCCTATACTTCCTGCCTAGCCACTGGCCAATCAGTGTTTTATTTATTGACCAATCAGAGCAACACATTTGCCATACAGAACATCCCACAGCAGAGGGGGAACAGAACAAAGTCAGAGGAAGCTAATCAAGCAATGCTGCATTAAGGGAACACAGGAGATCTCAAGTGCACCACAGACTTGAGCAAACAGCAGTCTTGGGACTGATAACTGCAGTCTTTTGGGGGAGGGGTAAGTCAGGTTTCCACAAACCAAAACCTTAACTCCTTCAAGGCCCTGGCCCCAGCCCCGGCCCAGACCTTGCCAAGTCTGCCCCTGGGCAAAGACACAGAACTATTGTTCTCTTTGTCCTTTCACCAGGGCCTCTAAGAGAGCCTTGGATCCACCTGGCTCCCAACATTTGCTAATCTGTTTAGGTACTTCAATGTGATGTGCATATATTTTTATAATGTTTATTCTTGATGAATTAATTTCAATATTATTATATAATGTCCCCTCCCCTCCCTCCCTTCCAGTTTTAGACTTGGAGATTATTTTTTTTCTGACATAGGTTTAGCTGTTTGTGCTATCTTTCGGTTTCCTTTTGCACAAGTACCTTTCATCCTTTCAATTTCAGACTGTGTGAGTTTCTGGAAGGCAGTATATTGTTGAGCTTTGCATCTTAACTTCTGGTTGGATAATCCATTTACATTCAAGATAAATTATTGATAGATAAGGACTTCCTTTTGTCACTTTGTTAGTTGTTTTCAGGTTATTTTGTAAATTCTTTTCCTTTCCTCTGTTGCTGTTCTCCATAACGACTTGATGCTTTTCTCTATTATATGCTTTGATTCCTTATATATCTCTCTCTTATGTATTCACTATAGCCTTTTGCTTTATGGTTACCATAACACTTGCATAAAATAGGATATTTTAAGCTGATAAGATGATAGTATCAGCCATAAAAAATAATAAACAGTTTAACCTCCTAACATCCATTCTGATTTTGATGTGCAGATTTTCATGTTTTGTATTGCATGTCATTAACAAATTATTGTGGCTAGTATCTTGAAGGCTTTGTTTTAAACTTCATATTAACAATGTATGCAATTTACTTAGCTTGCTTTATTCCCAGAGAATTTCCTACTTTCTCATGTTTTTGTTACTAATCACTTTGTCTGTTTAGAGAACTGCCCTTTAGCATTCCTGTAGGAAAGAGATCTTGTGGTGATGAACTCCCTTGACTTCTGTTTGTCTGTCTTTATTTCGTCTTCATTTCTAAAGCACAGCTTTGCTGGGTACAGAATTTTTTGTGGGTGGTTTTGTTTCCACAGCACTTGGAGTACAGTATCCCACTGACTTCTGTCCTAAATGTTTTTGCTAAAGGACCCACTGCTTACCTTTCTGGATCTCCTCCATCTATCTTTTTCCTTTTCTCTCTGCTTTCAGACCCTTTTTTGTCTTTGATTTTTGACAGTATGACTCTACTTCTTGGTGTAGTCTTCTTTGCACTGAATCAGATCAAAGTTCTTTTAATTTCCTGTGCCTGGGTTTTTATATCTTTCCCTAGGTTTGGGAAATTTTCAGCTATCACTTTTTTAAAATGAGTTTTCTACCTTTTTTGATCCATTTTCTTTCATTTCTGTTTTAAAAAAAAACATTTGCTACTTGGAAACCAATCATATAATACAACAACTTTTTTTTAAAAAAAAAATCACATATACAACTGGTACATGAAGTCCATTTGGAGTCATATATCTCTTAAATGTGTTGTAAACTCTTGATGTTCATGCTCCTTTTCAAACAGATGTGATTCACACCCCACGAAGACGATGTAATTCCATATTTGACAGCAAGTGAACAAACCTGGCAATAAATATTCCAATAAAACTTTAAAATATACTATGTGGAAAAAGTAATTCATTGTTGTAAAACAAACTACTAACTCATACTGAAGTTAGTAAAAACTGATGCAAAACTTATTTTTCACATTTAAGATCCTCATTGTATTTTTCCTTAATAATAAAAAAAAGTGAGCCAGGTGTAGTAGTGTACACCTTTAATCCCAGGTTTTGGGGGCCAGAGGCAGGCAGATCTCTGAGTTCAAGGCCAGTCTGGTCTACAAAATTACGGGATAGCCAGGATTGTTACACTGAGAAACCTTGTTTCGAAAAACAAAGCAAAACAAAACAAACAAACAAACAAACAAAAACAAATGAAAAAAGAAAAGAGAAGAGAAAAAGGGTTAGTAATGAAATAACTGGGGCCAGAGGCCTGGCTCAGCAGTTAAGAGTGCATACCTTTTATTCAGAGGGCCTGACTTTGGTTCCCAGCACCCGTAAAGAATGGCTCACAACCAGGTGTAACTCCAGGAATCTGTCACGTTTTAGCTTCTGGGGGCATCTGTTCTCACATGCATACACACACACACACATACATGTAAATAATAATAATAATAATAATAATAATAATAATAATAATAATAATAATAATTCTTTTTTAAAACCCTGAAAATTCCAGTAAATCAACAGGTAAAGTGAACATAAAGAGACAGAAAACATTCTTACTGGCTTTTCTGAGGGCTGCAAGCTCTAATGTGGCTACAGGGGACACCGATGTAGAAGAAACAGCTTCAACTAGAAATTCAGTCTTCACAGCAAATGTAGTTTCTGCGAGTCACTGAGTGTCTGTCTTCTCACTACCCCCTAAAAACTCTGCTTCTCTGAGATCCATTTCTGGGGTGTCTTCGATGTTGGAGACTCTTCTCACATAACAGGGTCTCTTCTCCTTCCAGACTCCTGTTATTCAAACATCTTTTCTTTAGATGCTGTCCCTCAAATCCCAGGAGGTTTTGTTCATTTTTTTTTCCTTTTTTCTTCCATGACTATATGTTTAAGCTGTTTGTCTTCTAGTTCACAACCTTTTTCTTTCCCTTGTTCACTTTTGTTGTGGATGTCTTCTGCTGCATTTTCTTCATCTAACTCACTGCTTTTCAGTTCTAGAGTTTGATTTCTTTTTAAGATAGATTCAATCTATTAAGATTTCTTATTTGGGCCATTGTTTCCTTGATTTTGTGATTTCTTGAGGTTCATTGAGCTTGTGATTATTATTTAAAATATCTGTCAGGCAATCTGCGTACCTTCATGCTGGGGGTACATTGCTGGTGTTGTGTTGGTCCCTTCAACAGTGATGTACTTCTCTGGCCATCATTTTTTATCTTTGTGGTCATGTATTGGTTCTTGTTCGTTCTTTTAAAAATTTATATTTCTTAGGTTTTTGTTTTTAATTTTGTCTTTTTCTAGTCAAGAACCAAACCCAGAACCTTAGTCTTGCTAGGCAAGCACTCTACCACTGAGCTTAACCCCCAACACCTAGGTCTTTTTTTTTAAATTAGCATGCAGAGTAATAGAAATCATTATAGCATTTTCATACACACTTGGTTTTGCTGCTCTTGCTCCCCCACTTCCACCCTCATCCTCCCTGCCCCTCCTTTTCCTTCCCTTAGAAGCCTTCCCCCACCCCGTGTTGTCAAGTCATACATATTACCTTCTTAATTAAAAGATGCAGACTGCTGTATGAATTCGTGCATCATCCTTGCACAGGAGCTTCCTATGACCATCTCTGTATCACTCCAAGTTTAGTATCTGCCCTGTGGAAGTGAGTGGTATCTGGGGGGTGTGCTCCAGTCTGCAGACTTTACTTGGGAAACACCATCATCAGGTAGCCCGTCCACACAGCTCATCATTCACGAAGTAAGTACACTTTAAAGATGATCATATTCCTATTTCTTTTCTTGATGGCAATTCTGGAGGTTGAACCCAGGACCCAGCACATGGTAGGCAAGTGCCCTACCACTGACATATATCCCCAGCGCTTCAGTTCAAGTTTTTCATCTTCAACTTCAGTTAAACCTTACAAAGTATTTTAAGGAATATTTTATTTTTATATTAAAACATTGATATATACATAAATAGACATTTCCTTATGTTTACAGAATTTTGTACTTGAGTAGTATTAAATGTCTTCATCAGCAAAAAGACAGAACAGAGCTTCCCAAAGCTCATTTTCTCCCAGAAATACCAGTTCTGACTATCTATGTGAGAAAATGCCTCCACGAGAACCAAGGAAACCACGTGGGTGATCACACCCGAGTGCAGCACAGAACCATAGGAATGGCTGGTTTATACCCAGCCTCCCTCTCCACCTGCAGAAAGCATGACTGGAGAGGCATTCCTTCCACTAGGAAAATAAGGATGTCAGCAGTAACAATTGCTTGCATGGGGACACTTGGCCTGTCCCAGTAAATCCAATGCTGATCTGCTTCCCACAGACCTAGACTTCAGGCCAGAACCCACATCCTGAGCCCCAAGCCCACCCAATTACCAGGCTGACTCTTGGTCCCACAGGCTCCAAACTTGAAACCCACTCCAGGGCCAGACCAGCCTCCACACTCAGTCTCCAGGCTCGGGCTGGCACAGACTATCCCCAGGTTCTCAATGTTCAGCACTGGGGTGAGCTCTATGACCCCTGTCTTCAGAACAGATTAACCTGTGTATTACCCAGATCCAGCCTTGAGCTGTGAAAAACTGCACAGCTGAACACTTCTTTCTGTATCTCTGCTAAGGGAAATAAAAGGAAATCATTCCAAATATTTTTCTATGGTACATTGCTTTGGTTTGATGCGTTCACCAAAGTTTATGTGTCAAAAATTCAGCCCTGAGGCCTAGAGATGGCTCAGTGGTTAAGAGCCCTGGCAGTTCTAGAAGATCCAGGTTCTGTTCCCAGCAGCACACAATGGCTCACAGCCATCGGTAACTCCACTCTCAGAGAATCCATCTCCTTCTTCTGGTCTCTGTGGGCACCAGACATGCATGTGATACAGACATACATTCAGGCAAAACACTCAAACACATAAAAATAAAAATAAATAAATTTTAAAAATATTTAGTCTCCAATCAACACTATTAAGAGGTGGGACCTTTAAGAGAAAACAAAGCCTTCCAATGAACGGATTGTGGGAGTGGACTCATGAAAGAATGGCTTGGCCTCATCTTCTTCTCTCTTCCGCCCCTCACATACACTCATGCACACATGTGCACATACACACAGCGCTGTGGCAAAGGACTCTTGCTGAATACTACTCCTCTTCCTTAGATTTCTCAACCTCTGGAACCACAATAAATTTCTGTTCACTATTTATTACAAAATTTCAGATATTCTGTCACACAGAACAGTCTAGAACACCTATTATCTTCAACTCACCCTGTCTCTGGGTTGCTGACTTTGAGGAGACGGGAAGGGGCAGTGTTCTGTTTCTTCCTTGGGACAATAGTGTTTTCACTGATGACTGATATGAATATTCATGCCCAGGTAAATTTCACGTTGGATTTTAATCCACAAGGTAAGTTTTAAGAAAGGGTCCTTTATGGAGGTGATTAGGACATGAATTCTGGAGAGAATTGTGCCCTTTAAAAGGGTTGAGGGAATGAATTTGAGTTGGCTTTATCCCCCCCCCCCATGACTTCTCATCCTTTTACCAAGTGAAGACACAGGAAGAAGGAGCCATCCATGAATCAAAAGGAGAGTTTTCCCCAATATGAAATCTGCTGGTGACTTGATGTCGGACTTCCCAGCTTCTAAACTATCAGAAATGGGTTTATACTGTTTTTAACTTAAGTAGTCTTGGCTATTTTGTTATAGCACCTAATGATCTAGAGAGTCACAAACTGCATTTGTCTTTGCCTCAGAGAAACCATTTCTGATTGCCTTCATTTTATTTTTCATCTTATATAAATGAAAATTTTAAGGCAAACACCACCTCAACAGTGTAGTGTTCAGGGCTGGCTGTGGTGGTGCACCCCTTTAATCCCAGCACTCCACTCTGGAGGCAGAGGCAGGCAAATCTCTGAGTTTGAAGCCAGCCAGGTTTACATAGCAAGTTTTAGGACAGTCAGAGCTACATAGAAAGACCTGTCTCAAAAAACAATAAAAAAAAAAAAAACGAGTTAAAAAAAAAAAAACAAACCACCACCACAACCACCATCATCAATAACAACTACAAAAAAGTGCGTTCACAGTCTAACTGATGGAAAATATGTTTTTTGATAAGAATTTTTCTTACATAGGTTTGCTTCATTGGTTATTTGATGATGGGAGTAAAGATGGCTTTTGTTGTACTTTTTATTTTTCAACATATTAGAGAGTGGATCCAGGGATCACTTGTAGGCAAGAACTCTACCCCTGAGCTATCACCTTTGCTCTAAGATGGTTTTTAAACAGGCCCATGTATATTTGAGTGCAAGGTTATGATGATTTTTGCTTTGTTTGTTCTTTGACCACAGGATCTCACTATGTTGCCTGGAGTGGTTACAAAACCCTGGGTTCTAGTGATCCATCCAAGCTCTCTTGATTCCAAATTTAATTTAATGAAGTATACTCCTTGTATGTCTCAAGACACAGATGATTCAAATTCTAGATTTTTCAATACTACAGAATCATACCTATAGAATTAGCTGTATTCCATTTCCTTCCCTCCCTCATTCCACTCATGTGTGTGTGTATGTGTGTGTGTGTGTGTGTGTGTGTGTGTAGGGGTGTGGTGCATGCATGAGTATGCCAGTGTACACATCTGCACACTTGCATGCAGAGTCCAGAGTAGGCCATCAGGTGTCTCCCTGTCGCTCTCCACACTATTACCCTTAGACAAGTTCTCTCACTGAACCTCACCCTTTCGGTTAGACTGGATGGCCAGGGGATTCTTGGGATCTGCCTGTGTCTGCTCCCTAGTTCTGTAGCCACAGTCATGCACAGTCATGCTTGGCCTTTTGCATAGGTTCTGGGGATTCAAACACAGGTCCTCAGGATTGCAGTGCAAGCCCTCTTACCCTGTGAGCCATCTCCCAGCCCAGTCCTCCAGTCATTTCAAACCGCATGAGACACCCGAGCGGTGAAACACTAAAAACATTATGACTCTCTCTTCCGTGGGTAATGGGGCGTCAATAAGGATGTTTAAACAAGGAAATGTCAAAGCTATATAGGGAAGAGACAGAGACATGCCCTGGTAGAATTGTGCACAGTGTTAAGCTCTCCTCCCTCTGTCCAAAGGTCAGCAACTTCAGCATGAGCCACGGACAAGGCACATGGGAAGTTGATTAATGTGGGGCGGGGAGGGGAGGAAGGGGAGGGGGAGAGGGCAGAAAAACATTGAGACTTCTGTTGTTTCCTCTCATGCTCCTAGTGTGCACTAAATAATGGCCTGGCCCCACCACTTGTGATGTGGCTGGATTCAACTTCCCCTTCCACTCCAGAGATGATTGGCAGTGGATCAGGACTTCATCTGGAGAGTGATCCTGAAGCCCAGAATCTCTGTGTGTGTGGTGGGGAAGGCTCCTTCTATCTAGCTAGATGGAAGGACAAGAAAGCAAAACTGCTTGCAGCCATTGTGTGACACACGGGAGGGCCATCTGTCACCAGACAGCTTGGGAATAAAGAGAACAGGGCAGAGCTGAAGCTGGAAGTCACCAAAGAAATCAGCACCCAGGATCATCTGGACTTGTATCCAGCTAAGCACAGGGGTAGTTCTCCTGAAACTGTCAATGATGTAGTAATCCCGAAGCTGTCGATGATGTAGGCTAACCACTTCTTTTCTCTCTTTTCTTGTTGAATCAGCTTGAGTGAGTCTGGTTTTCGGTGACTTGCAACAGAAAGTCCTAAATGGTTTTCAGTGGAGACAAAAACCAGTTAGGAACCCCTCCACCAGGATGGAAGGGAGGTAGGCAGAAAGAGGCTTGCTGAAGTGAGGTCATGACAGATAAAGCTTAAATCTCACATACAAGAGAGCTTGCTCCTGTCTGAATGTCTCCCCCACAAGCTGATGTGCTGGAACTCGAATCCCCACTGTGCCCGCGTGTGAGAGGGATGAGGGTGGGACCTGTGGAGATGGCTTAGGTCCAGTGGGAGTGGTTTTGTTATAAAAGTGTCATTTCCATCTCCACCTCTGTATCTGTTAACTCCCCCTGTTATCTCACCCTTCAACCTCTGGTACCCTCTGCCCTGCAAGCAGGGCTTCACCAGATGCCAAGAAGATGCCTGTGCCATGCTCCTGGATTTCTCAGCCTCCAGAACCATGAGCCAAATAAATCTGTATTCCTTATATACTATCTAGTCACAGGCATTTTCTCACAGCAACAGAAAAGATGAGGGTATTAACTCTAGTAACTTTCATATAACTTACCACTCCTTCCCAAGTTCATTAATGAAATGTATACAGCTCATAGTGTGAACTCCAGGGTTGAAATTTAGATGACTTAAGTCACTGTCACATAAGATCTGTGCGTAGTGATATATTGTGTACCCTAATAAACTTGCCTGGCAATTGGTGGACAGAGCCAGCCACTAGATTAGACATAGAGGACAGACAGTGGTGGCACACACCTTTAATCCCAGGAAGTGATATCTGGGCAGAGAAAGGTATATAAGGCGTAAGGAAACAGGAACTCTCTCTCTCTTTAGACTGTGGATTTCATAGAGGTAAGAACTTGTAGCTGGACTGTTCTGTTTCTCTGATCTTTCAGCTTTCACCCCAATATTTGGCTCCAGGTTTTTTATTAATTAGACCTTTTAAGATTCATGTTACATTTGGTGCCCAACGTTTGTTTGTGGCACAAATTCATGAAAAAGTTGCTTGTCTGTGGCCTTGTGGGCCCCAGTTCAAGTACAAGCTGCACACGTCTGGAGTCTCCACCCCACGTGGGCGAGTCTCTTTGGCTTCTTCTCTCCTAGTGGGTTGTGGACTCTCCTTGAATCCCAATCTGTGTTCTACACAGTCAGTAGAGTTGGTGAATCAATTAATATTTCTTAAAGGGAGAAATTAGTTAAAAGAGAGTTTTTTCCCACATTAAAAAATGGCAAACATTTTTACAATGGAGAGTTTTTGGTATCTGGTTGATAATACAACGGACGGTCTGAAAGCGGAACAATTAAATGAGAGGATAATTAATGAAGATGGGATTTACATAATGTCAATTATAAATATTATTTGTTTGATTACTTTTGTTTTATCATTAAAAAAAGTTGGTTAATATGAATGCCAAGATAAAAATTTTAGAAAAACTTGCTAAAACAGATCAGAGATATTGAAACCCAGACAGAAGAATTTATAGGTGAACCAATCTCAGCATTGCATTATACGGTTACAGAGAAACAGCCTAATGCTTTCAAACAGCCAACCTTAATCTATCCAGTAACCTTACAGGAACTGCCAAATGCTCAAGGCTGAGTAAGAGCTGACTGGACTCCTGGCAAATGTTAGATTTGAGGAGATTCAAAGAAGCAATAGTCTCATATGGTATGCATTCCCCATTTGTGAAGCAGATGTTAAACTCATGGTCAACTTGTAATAGAATTATCCCTCAAGACTGGAGAGATTTGGTTACAGCTGTTTTAGAAGCTGGTCCCCAATTACAATGGAGGACCTGGTAGAAGGATGAGGCTAAGACTAGTGAACAATGAAGTAGGGCTAGAGGTATGGAAATTTCCCAAGATCAACTTCTTGGAGAGGGAGATTATGCCAATGCAGAAAGGCAAGCTCTATATAATGATCACCTTGGCTTTATGCCAAATGGCAGCCTTGAATGCTTGGGACAGAACTGAAGAAGTAGGAAAAAAAATTGAGTCATTTATAAAAGTTATACAGGGCCCCAAAGAAAACTTCACTGATTTCTTACAAAGGCTGTCTTCAGCAGTAAATAGAATGATACCAAATTCAAAAGCTAGACAGATAATAATAATCTCTGGCTTATGAAAATGCTAATGCACAATGCAAAAGGGTAATTAGGCCATTAAAGGCAAGATCAGCACCCTTGGAGGAGTGGATCTGAGATATAATTAATATGAATCTTATGGCCATGATACTTGGATAGGAGAGGTGATTTCCAGAGGTTTGAAGAAAAATAGTAAGTCAGATGTTTCAAATGTGGTATCAAGGTCACCTAAAAAGGGACTGTAAATAGGGCATTCCTAGAAACAATGTTTTCTCTAGGAATAATCCCAACAGAACACCCCTCCCTTCTGGATTATGTAGAAGGTGTGGCAAAGGCAGACATTGGATTAAAGAATGTAGAACAAGATGTGGTGGTATTGTGTTCCCCAAAATATTGTGCACTCTAATAAACTTATCTGGGGTCAGAGACAGAACAGCCACTAGATACAAAGGCTAGAAAATGGTGGCACTCACACCTTTAATCCTAGCATTCCAGAGGTAGAAATACCTCTAGAGCTCTGTGAGTTCAAGGCCACTTTGGAAACAGCCAGGCATGGTGACACACACCTTTAATCCCAAGAAGTGAGCCTTTAATCCCAGGGAGTGATGGCAAAAACAGAAAGATATATAAAGCGTGAAGACCAGAAACAAGAAGCATTTGGCTGGTTAAGCATTTGGCTGGTTAAGCTTTTAGGTTTTGAGCAGCACAGTTCAGCTGAGAGCCATTCGGATATGAGGACACAGAGGCTTCCAGTCTGAGGAAACAAGATCAGCTGAGAAGTTGGCCAGGTGAGGTTAGCTGTGGCTTGTTCTGTCTCTCTGACCTTCGAGCGTTCACCCCAATAACTGGCCTCAGGTTTGATTTTATTAATAAGAACTTTTAAGATTCATGTAACAACAAGAGACAGACAAGGTAATCCCTTGCCTTTGCCATAGGGAAACACCCTGAGGGACCCCTCCAAGACCCTCATGTCAAATTCCATTCAATCCTTTCCTGTCATCATGGGAGAAACTCCTTCCCAGAGCAATTAAAGAACCTAATGCCTATTGTAAAAAACCATACTGCTCTGATGATAGAACAGCTTTAGAATATAGAACAAAAATTTAGGGAGAAACCATAAATCAAAATTGATAAAGATTTGATTTAGAACCTCCCCAAAGTTAGGGTTGGGGAAGGGCTTTGTTTTTGTCTTTCAGGAGAATGAAGGCTAAGGAATCTGAAGAACACTGGACAAATGAGACATCTGAAGAAAAAGGACAAATCATCCAGAAAAAAATGTCCCATGAAAAAGATTTTCTGCAGTGTACCATGACCACATCTAACAGCGACTCTGAGGTCTCCGAAAAAAGGATGCAATCCCACAACGATGACTCCACATGAACTATGACAAATACCACCCAAAGATTGGCTTTGGACTACAAACTGCTCAGGACAATATGGAGATGGCTAGCTGGAATGATCCAGCCTCACAGACTATTCCAGCAAGGACTTGAGACAAGCCCTGCACTTCCCCATTATGCAGAGACTGGACAAATGATACAGCTAACTCTCCCAGGACTTGACAATTAACCCCAAAATTTTCTTTGCAGGATTCCCTAAAGATGCCTTCACTCCCAGACAGCAGAAAGTAATTTTAAAAACGAGATGCCCACATTCCCAAGAAGTGGGATGGGTGAATTTTGGTCATTCAATGGGTTATGGATAATTGTCATTGTTTAGGATGGTTGGTTACAAGTTGTTATGGTTAATGGTCAAAAAAATCACTAAACAAGAAGATTAGATTCAGGGTTCTTGTTTGGAAGAAAAAGAAAAAGAAAAAAGAGGATATAGAGAAAAGGTAGATTACTGAATCTACTCTGGAAAAAAAAGATACAGAAATGACGGATAAAAGGTGGATTATTGAATCTTCTCTGAAAAGAAAAAAAAGAGAATATGGATATGATAAGATAAAAAGTAGATTATTGAATCTACTTTTAGAAAGCAACTACTAGTTTTAAATATTTTACATTGGATTGGATTTTTGTATATTGCATACAAATTATGTATACTGATGCAAATTTGAGATTGATTTTGTTAGAAAATACTGTACATACATTTCTAATCTTGTTTAAGGTATTGTACCTAATATAGTTCATTTAATAATGTAATACAAATTGCTAGTCCTTGAAAGTTATTATTATCAACTAATTAGGATATAAGAAATGCAAGTTAATAGTCATTATAATCAAACTTGTAGTCATATTAGGTATGTATGGTAATATTTTCTTTTGTACTTAAATGTTATTTGTATGTTAATAAATAAAATTGCCTGGGGGTCAGAGCTTTTAGCAAGCCATAGGAAAGCAGGGTGGTGGTGACGTATGCTTGTAGTCCTAGCACTCAGTAGGCAGAGTTAGGTAAGTCTCTGTGTGTTCAGGGATACAGCCAGCATTGGATACACATGCCTTTAATCTCAATACCAACCATGGAACACCTGGAGGTCTATACAGACAGGCCGTGATGAGGTGGTCATGTGGTTGGGTTTACAACCAATGAGAAGGCAGAACAGAAACTCTATATAAGGACTTTAACACAGGAGGTGCTGCTGATTTGGAGAGGTAGGACCACCGCAGGAGGAAGGGTAAGGTTTTAGCTCTTAGCTCTGACCTCTTGGCTTTCTTCCTTGCATTGGTTCTGTGCTTTTTATTTAATAAAACGGTTGGTTACATCTACAGGTATGTTTTCAAGGTTAAACAGAAATATATTTTAGACAGGCAGGTCATCTTCAAACACTTCAGAGATCTACAGAATATAGCATTTAAGATGTTTTAATAACATAGTTTCTTTTTTTATGACTATGAGACACGTCTGCTCCTGGCAGCACCAATCTACTTCAGAGAAGATGATGGGCATTGAAGAACTTCCATGTGGAGTTTACTTTCTTTGTGGCAAGTTAGCCACTGGGCAAGAAAATGCCCTTGCCTTGACTGCTGACAGTATGCTGTCCAAAATGGACAAGCAGGACACAAAAGAAAGGAGTGCCAAACCTTGCCGAGACAAGGTAGGAAGGCCCTTCAGAAAATCCT
>CABHPH010143580.1:0-35777 GCA_902168325.1 Peromyscus nudipes
TGTCTTCATAACACATGGTGTAGGTGCTCAGGAGGTCATCTCTATTGTCCCTTCCTATGTGTAGAGTGATGTGTATTACTTAGTCTTCCCATGGATGACACAAAACACCTGCCACCAAATAATAAAATAAAATAAAATAAAAAATCTGCTTAAAAAAGAAAAAAGAAATGTTTCTTTTGGCTCACAGTTTGAGATCATAGTCCATCACCCCAAAAGCCCTGGCAACAGGAGCTTGAGGCAACTCATTACATCGCTGCTTCAGAAGCATCGAGTGAGACGAACGCTGATGCTCAGTTCCCTTTCTCCTTTTTATTCAATCCAGGACCCCAATCCATGGAATGGTGCCACCCACATTTAGTGTGGCTCTTTTTGTATCAATTAACCTAACAGAGAACCTTCAGCAAAGGTATGCCTAGAGCTTAATTTCCACAGTGATTCTAAATCGCATGAAGTTGACAATTAGAGTTAACCATCACAAGAAGACTAAGAAGAAAAATGTAAGAGGCAGGCCAAGATCTGGAGAGGTGCCTCGGCCGTTAAGAGCCCTTGTTGCTCTTTCAGAGGATCCAGGTTTGATTCCCAGCACCCACATGGTGGATCACAAATATCCATCACTCCAGTCCCAAGGGATCTGATGCTCTCTTCTGACCTCGGAAGGCACCAGGCACACATGAAGTACACACATACATGCAGGCAAAACACTTATACATAAAGTCATAAAGTAAATAATTTTTGAAAGCCAGGCCAAGATACACTCATATACTAGATAAATATCGACTTAAGTACCACGTTGTGCTAGGTGTTCTAAAATGCGGTGAATGCAGCAGTGAGAAATTTAAAGAAGAAAAGACTCTTCCCTCTTTCACTGTGATTTTCATATTGTAGGCATTAATATGATGCTTAATGTTCCATACAGCTGTGATCACCCTGTTCAGCTCTCTTGGAGCATAAACCTGTGTTGAGGGTTTTCATTTTCACGATAAGAGCACTAGTAGCTGCGGTTTTCCTTAGAGTTATCTAACACCTTTAAAAAGGCATTTGTTTATGCTGGCAAAAATCAAATAGATCTGCCTATATTTTGTTTTAGTCTCGAGGCAAATATATGTATTTTCCTGTGACCCCCATGGTGATGGACTAATGTGTGTTTTTCAAATGGCTGTGTAGGGTTAAAGGTACAGCTAGTGTCTGTAGGACAGAGCTTGAGTTAATAGGGCCTTTGGAGAAATGACCCCAAGACCTTTGGCTTCATTCATAGCCTGCTCTGGCCAACTGAGATTCCTGCCAATTAGTAGGGTTCCCTAGAGAGAGACTCCAAGAGCATCAGCATAAATTTAAATTCTGGGCCCCCAAATGTAGCTTGCAAAAGGGTTTTCTTGTCCTTTGCTAATTACAAAGTAAACATTTCTCGGCAGAAAGACACTTCCTCCTTTCATGGTCCTGTCCAGCTCCCCACAACCACGCCACTCCTGAACACTGCTGCTGTTGCTGAAGCCCCTTTGGCGTAGGAGACACAAGCCCACATTTGCAGACACAAAAGGATTATTCTTCCCAGAGATCATTATTCTATTCTCTCTTTATTTGCTGCATCAACTTCACAGAAGCCTTTACAGACAAACTCGGTGTGTGTTAGTGTCTGACAGGATGGACTGCCCACCTTCTTAGGCCTCCCAAGAGGTGTGAGGGAGCAGATTCAACTGGGTTGCCGTTGATCTCTGGGGCATCGCTGGACAGAAATGCTCTCTTGGTTACATTGAAAATTGTCTGTTTACTATGTCATTAAGATGCTTTGTCTGATGCCAAACCATAACTGTGGAAACTGGGTTATGGAAATATCAAACAGAGTTTCTGGATTTAAAAACTCTATACTTGGGACATTGCAAATGAGAATGCCTCACTCAAGCTTCGGGGATTTAGTCCTGTATGACTGTTAAAGCAAACTCTCAGAACAAGGTGTGTATTTTACTGAGGAACAAATTCAAGCATGGCATTCCCAGCACAGCGGCTTGCACCAGCGAGCTACTTACTATGTTAACATGGCAATGCACCAGTGAGCTACTGTGTTAACATGGCAAAGGATACGAAAGGAAACTTCTCTGAACCCCTTAATCTACTCTCCTCTCATTTGCTTCCTCAAGTACTTTCATTTTTTCAATTCAATCCCTTTCAACACTTTTTTCAAATCATCCTCATTCCTTCTGATCTAAATTAAAAATATTCCTCAATAATTTTTCTTTCAGATTACGGCATCTCTAAAAATTATTCATTATCTATATGAACTGGTTGCCAGTATCGAAAATCATGTACCAGTATTTGTCAGGACATTTGAGTTGAAAATGACAGACTGGAAATTATCTTAAGCAAAAGAAAACAATAGGTTTTAAGCATAGGATTTTGTAAATGCCCAAGGCCATTAAACCATCTGTTTTCTCTCTTTTTCCCATTTCAACTCATCTCTCCCTCCCTTTCCTTGCATATTAGTTTGTTATCCACTGCTTGCTGTGTGAATCTTTCTGGAATTTAGAAGAAATCTGGCTCCAAGTAGCCCCAGTCTATATGTTAAAGTCTTAATTTAAAAGGACAGTTACCTTTATTTCCCTACCCACTTGTCCTATTTTATGCAGGATTCTGGTTGCTCAGCTGGAATCATGTGTCCACTCCTTGAACCAATCACTGCAATGAATGGGAATTTACCATATTTTGATTGGTCTGATGTTCAATGGGTCACATGCCTACAATTAAAGCTGGGTACAAGTGGACCATTGTAAATGGTGGTTTGACTTACAAATAGGATGTACATGCAAATGACCCAGTTCAATACATGCATATGCAAATATAGAAACATACTCTTTCACAAGATACTTTCCGGCCAATATCTATGGAAAAGCAATTTAAGTGATGAAGTTTAAGCAAGTTTTTTTTTCCAGTTTTGACCAGATTGCAGGTCTAGCATAATGTTAATATTTTCATTTAACCAATTTCTGGGGTTGAGAAACATTTTTATGGGATTAAACTGACTTTAACTGAACCCACTACTCCTTGAATGGTTTCTGGGACTGATTTGGAAATTCCAGTCAAGGCATACTCATTTCCACTTCTAGCTGCTCAGTTCATGTGAGACACATCAGTGTGGGTAATGACCTTTTGCTTAATTATTCACCATGCCACTGGAACTGTAAGATTAACCCAAACCTAATTACTGAACTCTTGTGTTTATGTTATGCATACACCACTGGGTCATAACTCTAGCTTCTGTGAGGCCAGGCCGCTATAGCAGGAAAATATGTCTTCTGAGGAGTTGTTTTGTTTATTTGTTGTTTCTGAGAGAGGAGCCTGGCTTTTTTCTGTTTTTTTTTTTCAAAGAATCAGATAAACAGAAGAGTTGCTCAACAAAGAGCAATTATTTTTCATGAGTCAGGACAGATGTGTACATGGATTCATGAGGTGTTACTTTACTTTTACATCACAAGCAATAGGATATTTGGAAGCACATTTATTTTTCACTTAGGCATAGTATCTAAACTCAGGCAAGGAAATAATATACTAAACTCACACTTGAGACATATGTATAATTGTTAATTTCAGAACTAAAACAGCATATAGGAAGTGTGCAGACAGGCCAGTGAGATAGCCTCCAAGCTGGAATCTCAGCTGGCTCCTGAGACCCACACAGGAAAGGGAAAGAACCAACCCCTATAGACTGTCCTTTGACCTCTCCACACACATACACAAGCACACACACACATTCACACACTTACACACACACATACATATACACATATCCACACATATGCACACACACATATACACATTCACATCCCCCATACATGTACACACTGATACATATACAGACACGCACACTCACACACATACATTCACATGCACACACACATAGACACACACACACACACACACATTCACTCTAAATAAATAAGTAAATAAAATGTAATGAGAAACAATTATAAAGAAAACGTGCAAAATTAAAATTAGGAATCTTTGTGTAACTAATTGAAATTCATGAACAAGAGCATTACCCTAATTAACACTAAAAATAATCTAGCTTTCCATAATGTAATTAGTATGCTTAGTAGATAACTATTTTTGTAAAAACACAATACAATAGTGAACTATCTCTCAGAAAAATGAATGTACACTGTAAGTGTCAAATATGCAGCCTAACAGTTCTTTGATTTATACCACATGATACAGGGCTTATGCTTTAATTTCTTCTCCTAGCAATTACAATTCAATTTATCAAAGTATTTCATGAACAAAGCCATAGTAGATTCCCATTTGCCCAATTCCTCAAGTTCTGTTTTGAAATGTGTAGAAGGGAGTTCACATGCATTTAAAATGTTTTATTTAGTGAGTATATGTGTGTGTAGTATGTGTGTGTGAGTACACATGTGATTTTAAGAGGACCACTTTTAGTAGTCAGCTCTCTACTTCCACTAAGTTCTAGGGATCACCTGAGGCTGTCAGGTTGCCATAGGAACACTTTAGCCTGAGCCATCTCACCAGGCCAGAGAGTCTTTTGTTGACCTTTCCTGTCCTTTTTCTGCCACTTCCAACCTGTTTCAGCCTTTAAAAAATGCTTCTCCTCTTGTTCTATTTTCCCACCCATGCACATTTTCTTAATTAATTAGTTAATTAATTAATATATACATAAATGCTGAGACAGGACCTTACGACATTTGTGTGTAAATGACTCAGTTCAATACCAGCATGATCTTGAACTCACAATCTCTTCCTCCTGTTCTCCCACAAGCTGGGTTACAAGTGTGTACCACTACATCCAGCTGCTTCCATTTTATTTTTTCCCTTTTATTAAAAATAGATTTTGTTCTCACATAATACATCCTGATTAAAGTTTCCCCTCCCTCTGCTTCTCCCAGCTTTTTTAATGATACGGCGACCACCGAGATCTACACCCTTTCTGTCTCTCATCAGAAAACAAAGAAGCTTCTAAATATAATATGATATGATATGATATATGATATGATATGATATGATATGATATAATATAATATAATATAATATAATATAATATAATATAATATAATATAATATAACAAAAAAACAACAGTTTGGAGTAGGACAGAATAAACAAACAGAGGTAAAAGAGCCCAGGAAAAGGCACAAGAAACAGATATAGACACAGAGACCCACTTGCACACTCAGGAATCCCATAAAAATGCTAAACTGGAAGCCATAACATATAAGCAAATAACCTGTAGGGTTAAAAATAGAGAAAAATATATAAATAAAATTAAACTAAAAGTAAAATAAGGCATCTTTCACGATGCCATTGAGTTCATTTTCTGTTGACCCTCTACTGCTGGGCATGTGGCCTACTCCTAAGAGTAGTTTGTTTCTCCCAGTGTGAGACTTCCTTGGAGGAAACTAAATTTTCATTTGTAAGTGGTTATCAATTGGAAATTGCTTCTGGCTTAGAGATGGGCTGTGTGTCCAATTCTCCTTTCAACTGCAGAACTCCAAATGTTGGAGACCTGTGCAGGCCCTATGCATGGCGCCTCAGTCTCTGTCCCTTCCTGTGTGTGTGTCAATCCCGTTGATTTAGAGGGCCTTGTTTCCTTGGTGTCCTCCATCCCCTTTGGTTCTTAGACTCTTTCAACCTCCTCTTCCACAGAGTTCCCTGAGCCCTGGGGGTGGGATATGATGGAGGCTCCTGTTTAAGGCTGAGTGTTCCAAGGTCTGTCTTTCATACTGTCTGGCTTTGGGTCTCTGTATTTGTTCCCATCTTCTATGGGAGGAAGGTTTTCTGATGATATCTAACCAGCCACTGATTTATGAATACAGTAGAATGTAATTAGGAGTCATTTTATTGATACATTCTTTTAGTAGCACAGTAGTGTTTGGTTTTACCCTAGGTCCCTAGGCTATCTAATCTTAGGTCACCCAAGCCATGTCTGGTGTGGGTTCCATGTCATGGAGAGTGCAGACATGTGTTGGTTACTCCCACAACTTTTGTGCCACCATTGCCCTAGCAAATCTTGCAGGCAGGGCAGCATTGATTGTAGATCAAATGGTTTGTGGCTTGGTTGGTGTTTACATTTCTTCTTTGGTGGCATGCAGACTATCAAAACTGCTTGCAGTGGTGAAAGCTCTGTGAAGGCACCAGCTTGACTTCTCCATGTTCAGTGAGTTATGTGGGCGTTGTCTTCAGCAACAAGGCTTTGTCATCAGGTTGTGGAGAGCAACCGCTGAGTTGTTTGGGGGTTCCCATGGGGCCCCTTTGGCCAACAACTCAATTAGGTGTAACTCAGTCCTAGCACTGGGTACTAGAGGCTTCATGGGAAGGGTGGTTTTGGTTTTTGGAGACAGGGTTTCTCTGTGTAGTTCTTAATGTCCTGGAACTCATTCTGTAAACCAGACTGGCCTCGAACTCACAGTGACCACCTGCCTCTGCCTCCTGAGTAGTGTGATTAAAGGCATGCAACACCATTACCTGACTTGGCTATTTCATTTAGACCACATTTCTATATGCACATATTTTAGGAAACTTCTACCTTATTAGGTTTTCATACGACCCTTCAAAAGGTCCTTAATTTTAGCTTTCTCACCCCATATTCCCTCCCTCATCCCTCCTCTTCCCCTCTCCATTTGAGTCTCCCATTCCAGCCACCTCCCATCCATCCATAACTATCTATTCTCTTTCCCTTTCCTAGTGAGATTTATCTGTTCCCACCAGCCTCTTGCTCTATACCTAACCTCTGTGGTTCTACAGATTATAGCTCAGTTATCATTGACTTAACAGCCAGTATCCACGTAAGAGTCTTCCTCAATTTTAAATTTACTCTTTATTCTCATATTCAGAATCTTATAAAGATGATGTCTGGTGTTTCCATTGTCATCTTAGTAAAGTACAGAAATATTTGCAATCAGAACTGTCTCAGTTCAATCACAAGTTTGACATGAGTGTTATTTGCCTCATAGTTTAATTTTTACTAAAGCATTTTATTGCCTATATATATACATATATATATGCTGTTATAAAAGCACAAAAAGTTTGAAGATACATAAATTTAAAATTAATAATATCCCTCCCCTTCAGTGCAGTTCCATTCCCTGAGAAAAGTTATACGAAATTGTTTTATAATTCTTTCAGTTCATTCTTTTGATGATAGTAATATATTCAGTTTCTATCAGGGTAGAAAGGATGATATACCTGTTTTTAAATTTCACATGTACTTTTAGCTAGCTCTATGGCATTTAAGCAAATTATGACAACTTTGTAGACCTTATTTTCTTCATCTGTTAGATGACACTAACAGTAATACTCAGAACGTTAAATAAAGAGTTGCCAGTATGTATAAAATTTATACTTGTGTCTGGCATGTAATGATCATGCAATGATTACCAAACATGGGCTAAATAAAGCAAAAGATATTGATGTTTTAATATTAATCTATATGTATATATACACATATGTGAATGTAATAAAAATTAAAGAAAAAAAGGCCATGGATTTGAAAGAGAGCAAGGATATGTACATGGGAGCGTTTGAAGGCGGGAAAGGGGAAATGATCTGTTTATATTATAATATCAAGAATAAAAGAAACATTATGAAATAAAGATATTAATATGCACTGAAGATCGATTTTTGGAAAAATGTTTTAGTGGTTAGTAACCAGAGTTAATGTTGTCGATCCTTTATCTCTTGCCAACCTGACAGATTAACAAGTGATGTCTTCTTTCTTTACTATTAATATTTCCTTATAATGAAAATTAATGAGGCAATTCCATGTAGTTTATCTGATAGTCAAAAGAGGTTTGTTTTGGGTAAACTTACAGCAAGCAAAGGGGTCGGTTACAGGATCCAAGAGAGGTGAGGCACAGTCCAACATGGTTCTCAGGAGAACTCTGACTTGTCTGCAGTTCAGCATTCAGCATCCAGGATCACGAGGTAGCCAAGAGAGAGCTAGCACATTTGTATCTCAGGTCTTAAGGGGTCCCCATCTCGGCCAGGCCCCCGGGGGGGGGGGCAGGTACCTAGCAGTTACCTGATGCCTACGGTGTTTCAGGGGTGAAGTACAGACAGCTACCCCTATATTTCCTGACTGTTAAGACAACTAATATACATGGTATATTTTACAACGACTATGTTTCATATATGATAACTAATATTTTTAGCTACTTAGGGTTCCACAAATGCCTATTTATAATTTATCCATTGTCTTAATGTTTCTATAAAGCACGTGCGAGAAGTCTTTGTAGAGTAGGAATAGTGACTAGGTCGTGTATATAGCAAGTATTCCTATTATTTATTTCAAGGTATACAATAGTTTTTTCATGTATCTTAAATAACTACATTTATTTCTAAAATGCTATTTTTTTAACTGGTAGATATCATAAATGCATTCAATAAACATTTATTGAGTAACAATTGTGAGCCAGACAGTATTAGACACACTAGTGCAATTATGTTTATATGTATAAATGAGATACATATATGTGTATACATACGTTTATGTACATATGTATATATATCTGACTACATGTCCCTCAGATATCACTTCTGTCCTGCTGTTTTAATTTAGAAGGCTTTTCTTAGACCATTCTTACTCTAGGCATCCTCCTCTTACATAGCAACTTATGAAAAGTCAGAATTAAAGTCAAAACTGACTCTTGCCAGCTAGAGCCTTTACCACTGAGCTCTCCTGATGGCTCTTGTCAGCCCTTTAAAAATAGCTGTTTTAATAAACACAAAGTCATTGTTCATATTTACTGAGTATAGTAAATATGAACCTTCATTCCTTCATTCCTATTTCTGCACAACTACTTGAGCTACCTTCCACTGCTAAACCAGTCTCCCCTCAAGCAAATGTGTTCTTCTAGAAGCTGTGCTCAGAGGTTAGCGGGAAATGGAACTGAGTGTTATGTAAAGATTAAGCTAAGAGAGTTGGAAAGGTAGTTGAAAAGGAGAAACAAAAAAAGAGAGGAAAAAGGAAGACAAAAATATCGAATCAATGAGACAGTTGGTGTCTTGATGACTCTTTGTATATCAACCACTCCAGGGCTACTGGTAATTGTCTCCTTGGCTGTTTGCAGATGCTTCCACAATGAGGTGATTGCATTATAAAAGCAAGATTCAGGTTTTGTTTTATTTGTTTGTTTGTTTGTTTGTTTGTTTGTTTTGGAAATGCTAGGGGCTGAACTAGGGTCTTGTGTTCAGAACTGTAGCTTTTCAAATTAATTTATAGTAACAAAACATCTTACTCTATTGAAATACTACACAGAGCCCAGTACATAAAATAGACTGACAGTAGAAACATGTTGTTAACAAGAAAAGAGAGAAATTGAAACTTGTATGCATGTCGGTAGGGATGCAAGAGAACAGAACCTGTATGGCAGCTTCACAGAAATCCAAACTGGAATGACCAGGTGACCAGCGATTCCAATTCTGAGTGTATACTAAAAGAATGGAAAGTAGAATCTCAAGGAGACATTCATATACCCATGTTCATGAAAGTACTACTTACAATAGCCAAAAGTTATAAGCAATTTGTGACCATTGATGGAAGACTGGAAACAAAGTGTAGAATATGCAAACGATGGTACATCACTGTCTGAGAAAAGAAGGAAATTCTGATGCATGCTGCATCGTGGATAAACCTCAGAGATACTACGCTAAATGAAATCAGTCACGATAACACAGACATCCATTCACTTTGCTAATATGAGCTACCAAGAGTAGCAAAATTACAGAGATAGAAATCAGGTAGATGCTAGGGACTGGGGAAAAGGAAAAGGACATTGTTAAGAAATAGAGTTCAATCCTGCTCGATGAAGAGTCCTTAGAACTGACATTGGGGATGGCTTCACATTGTGAATGTTCTTAGTGCCACTGAACTTTGTGCTTGGATCATTAGGATGGTTACATATAATTTATCTCAATTTAAGAAAATAAAGTGCTGGAAAGATGGCTTTCCAAACAACCCTGGTAACTTGAGCTCTATGCCCGGAACCCACTAAAGGTAGAAGGTCGAACTGATTCCATACACCTCTAATCTCCACTAATGTGCCATGATATGTGCACCCCCCATACACACACATATACATCATGTACATACACATACACCATCATAATGAAAAAAATTAATGTTAAAATAGTTCTTCAATAAGGAATGCGTTCTAACTAACCAGCATCCATGGGTTAGACTGCTATATTTGAAAGCCATTGAACAACCTCTTTTCTGAACCTCTTTGATGTTTCTCACTTACCGTCATGGTAAAAATCTGAATTTGACATTTCTCTTGACTCTTTGCCGTAGAAAAGAGTAATGACTCCCCCGCCCCTTGGGAAAATTGCTTGAATCTCAGAAGAGAAAAAGATGTCGGTGTGTTCCCCGTGGGGCCACACAGTTTATTCCAGATGATACCCTAGCATCTTCCCGGCTATAGCTGTAGTGAGTTAAAGGTAAAGCAATAAGAAAAGGCAGCTGGGACAAGTAGCTTGCTTAAGATATGCTGTCCTGGGCTTGGCGTTAATTTGTTTCTTGGTTTCCCTCTCATGCCTATATTCCCTTACACAAACTTAAGAACGTGGCCCTTCCATTTATCCTGTAATGTAGTAAAACTAGGGAACAGAGAGATAAAATTTGTTAACAGGGCCTCACGCATCTATTGAAAACATGACATGACCTTGAGGTAACATTTTAATATACAGCTTCATATCATGCTGAACATCTCGTGCTAGTAATCTCTTGGTCTAAAGTTTTCTTCGGGGTTTTTGTCATTTGTTCCTTCTTTGTTGATTGCTAAATACATAATGTAAAACATTAGGTTGCAAACTGGCCTTAAATTGGCTGGAACCTCAGGAGAACTATTCCGAACACTTTTTATATAAACTCTAAGGAGGTCAAATTTAGAAAACTCTCAGCTGCTGAACTTGGATTCCACAAGCCACTGACCAGTTATAATTAATATTAATAAATGGCAGATGACAGATGTTTATTGCCTAACTGAACAGTGTGTATGCAATACTAAGTTTTCAAAAGATAGTTCAATGTCAAAGGATTTAAACACATGTGCTCAAGTATCAAAAAGAATAAAACTGCCTACATGTAATCCAAATTCTAACTGCAAGCACATTAATGTGAATAGGAAACATACAAGTTTTTCTTTCATTATATTAAACAATAGATTACATGAAACCCTACTTCATTAGTCTTAAACCAGTTTCATAAGCCTATATTTCTTAGGAAAATAGACTTTAAACCACAGATACTCATTTACACAAATACATAAGCATAATATACTTAACTGTTGATCTTAAAGTCTGAAACTAAATTGTTTAATGTGCACAGGTTTTGAGATAATAAAAAATAAAAACCAGTATCTAAATGCTAAGTCAGTTTAAATCTGTATAGCTCTGTAGTGTTCTACTAAATAATAAGAAAGCTGACCAAGGTTTCTCTACTTATTCACTTCTGAATACTAAAGAGTTAAGACATGGTAATTCAGTTACTTTGTGTAAATCTCAGAGCAAAGTGAGAAACTTAAGATAGGAATGTATCCTCCAGCTACTCAGGTGAAATAAAAGAATTTTCCAGGGGAATTACATGAAGAATCAAAAACATCTTACAAATAAAACAGAAGGGAAAAATAACTTGCTTAATTTATGTCTTTATTCAATTGAATCCATTCACTATATTTAATCCATTAACACAGATTCTTCCCAGTTGGGCTGTGATTGAATAATACTATTTCCTGTGTGTTTGACAGTTTTATATAGTCATCTTATGTAGTATTCTAGTCATGTATGCATCATTATTAAAAACTCTATCTTAAAAAAAGAGAAAATTGAGATATTGGGCAAGTAGTTGACAGAGCAATATTAAGTAATTGACTGGTACAGTACTAAAGTCAAGTCCTGACCCCAATACCAGTGTAATTTAAAGTATTTTAGGCAGAAAGGTCTATGTATCAAACTACTACCTTCACGAGCTAATAGTTGGGTCAGAATCTTTTAGACAATAAGCTTCATCCTTTCTACTGCAACACTTTTGCCACATATTCAGGATGAAGGCATATTTTTTTGTCTCCCCACCTCTACTTACTCCACTATGCATAAGAGTTAGCAACATTCATTGTTTTCTTGATATCCTTGTTGATGTTGCTGATCCAATTGAAAACACTCCATTTCTTCCACCAAACTTGCTTGCTCTTTTGTTTATAACTATTCCACCGTTCAAAGAGCAAACCTGAACTTAACAAGTTGCCCAATGATTTTCCTTTTGCTTAATCACACAATGTTTAAAACACATGGTTTTGAAAAACTGTTAACACCATTATTGAAATGCTATAAATGGCTATGTTCACAGTATCAGGCTTTCTAAACAAAACCATTGTCAGTGAAGCCAGCAAACTTCAGGCACTGCGTGCCTTATACACTTTTCACGGCCCTATGTTTAACTGTGAATCTTAATAAGAAACTTCATTTAGTTTTTTCCAAAGGGTATAAATGTTCATGCCACACCCAATTACTATTAAGTAACGCTAACGACATAAAGTAAAATTGACTGAAGGAGGTATTTCAAGAGATTGGATTTTCTGCTCAATTTGTAAAGCATATACGGACTCCACCACGTTATGTGAATGTGTGGATGTGCTGGACTCACAGTACTCACCCCAGGAGGCCTCTCAGTGTGAAACAAGCTGCAAGTGGGTAGAGCTCCAAGAAAGAACACCATCTGCATGTGTGATTGAGCAGATGCAGCATGGCTTTTGGGGTTGTTCTCTGAAGCTCACGAGGATGTGGAAAAAAGTCACATGCTGCTCTAGTAGCTGTAGACATCTGCTGAAGGCATGTGAGGATGCTGCAAATGTTCTCCTTGGATGTTGTGTCTCAACACTGGAAACAAGAAAAACTGGGGAGCAACAGAGTAAGGCTATTGCTCTAACATGATCACTTTACAGGATGCTTACTTGCAGGTGCAAATGGTGGGCATTAAGTGAATTATTTGTTAAAAAAAAATCATTGTTTTCTCTACTAGTATTTTATGATACCTATTTCCAACGTTCACCTCAAGTTATCTAAGACTATCCCATTTCAAATGGCATGCCTAATTATTGTTCCTTTCATCATTGAAGGCAT
Source organism: Peromyscus nudipes (assembly GCA_902168325.1). Taxonomy (NCBI): domain Eukaryota; kingdom Metazoa; phylum Chordata; class Mammalia; order Rodentia; family Cricetidae; genus Peromyscus; species Peromyscus nudipes. The sequence continues at coordinate 13,118 of CABHPH010143580.1, forward strand.
AAAGTATTAAAGAAGCCTTTAAATATGCTTTAGACATGAAATTGAGCTCATAAAATAGGTTTAGTTTCAAATTAGTCAAAACACATGGATGCAACTCTGCTTTTATCAGTTGTGGTTTTTCTGTAATGGTCTCCATCTGTTGCAAAGAGAAGTTTCCTTGATCTTCCCCAGAGAAGAGCACACCAACTGAATATTTAATATCAAATGGTCATCGCTGGAAACAACTACACACAAGGAAAATTATGTAGACTAAGTAGGTTGTGTTTATGTATACACACACACAACAACAACAACAACAAATGAGGCCATGAATTTGCAGGATAATAAGGGGGTACATTTGAAGGTTGGAGGGAGGAAAGGTAATGGCAAAATGGCTTATCTTAGTTAGAGATTCTATTGCTAGGATGAAACATATGACCAAGGCAACTCATGGAGGACAGGATTTATTCAGCTTGTGCTTCCATGTCACAGTTCATCATGGAAGGAAATCAAGACAGGAACTCAAATAGGGCAGGAAATGGGAGGCAGGAGCTGGTGCAGAGGCCACGAAGGGGCTCTGCTTACTGGCACTCCATGGCTTACTCAGCCTGCTTTCTAATGGAACCCAGGACCACTGGCCCAGGGGTATCCCTACCCACAATGGACTGGGCCCTCCTCCATAAACCATTAGTCAGCAAAATACTCTGTGTTTGCCTACAGCCTGATCTTTATGGAGGCGTTTTCTCAACTGAGGTTTCCTGCTGCTTGTGCCAAGTGGACATAAAGCTAGCTGGCAAAGATATAATTATATTATAATCTTAAAATTATTTAATTAAAAAATGGATATGTTGCCTATAAAGTATATACAGATCTTTTAGAAGTAAGATGTCATCAAAACCCTACCAGTTGTCTATAAAGCCTTATAAACTATTTGAAACACAGTGAGACATTTGCAGATTCAAGGTTGGCCTCATGGGTTTCTGACTGTGTACTTTTATGAGCACATCAGTTAGTCTATGAATAGCAGCAGCCAGCCTTTGAATAGCAGCTATGCTTTCGTGAGAAGGTCGAAGGTGCGAAGAGAGCAAAAGAAACATAGGTTATTTTTAGAATATCAGAGTCGTGAACACATGCAGAAACTGCCTCTATACTAGATTTTATTTCGTTGGCATTGTCCAGTTGGAAAAAGACACCATTTCCCATTGACCTCACTAGAAACATTAAGAAAACTTTTATAGATAACAGATACATTCAGCAAAGTATCAGGATACAAATTCACACACAAAAATCAGTAGCCTTCCTATTTACAAATGGCAAAAGAACTGAGAAGGAAATTAGGGAAATAATATCTTTCACAATAACTTCAAAAATATAACATGGGATAATTCTAACAAAGCAAGTGAAAGACTTATATAACAAAAACCTTAAGACATTCAAGAAAAATATTAAGATATCAGAAGATGCAAAGATCTCCCATGCTCATGGATCAATGGGATTAATACAGTGAAAACAGTCATCCTACTAAAAGCAATCTGCAAATTCAATTCAATCTCCATCAAAAATCATACATAGTTCTTCACAGAAATTGGAAGGATAATTATCAGCTTTGTATGAAAGCACACAGACACACACACCAACAGAAAAGCTAAAACTCCTGAATGTAGCTAGAGTTTTCCTGCCTGGCCCACAGTCAGGACAAATCTCTGCCACCCGCCAGTCCCACAGCCGCTCAGACCCAACCAAGTAAACACAGAGACTTATATTGTTTAAACAGTTTAAACTGTATGGCCGTGGCAGGCTTCTTGCTAACTGTCCTTATATCTTAAATTAATCCATTTCTATAAATCTATACCTTGCCACATGGCTCGTGGCTTACTGGCATCTTTACATGCTGCTTGTCCTGGCGGTGGCTGGCAGGCAGTGACTCCTTCTGCCTTCCTGCTCTTTTAATTCTCTCTGTTAGTCCTGCCTATACTTCCTGCCTAGCCACTGGCCAATCAGTGTTTTATTAGCAACACATTTGCCATACAGAACATCCCACAGCACCTGAATAATAAAAGAACTGCTAGAGGTATCACAGACTTCGATTTCAAGATGTAATACAGAACTGTAGTGATAAAATAATGGCATGGTATTGGCATAAAACAAACACATTGGTTAATGGAATACAACTGAAGTTCCAGAAGTTAAGTCCACACATCTATGGATGCCTGATTTTCACAAAGAAGCCAGAAATACACACTGGAAAAAGAACAGCATCTTCAACAAATGGTGCTGATCAAACTGGATGGTTGCATGTAAAACAATACAAAGAGATCCATATTTATTACTCCACACAAAACTCAACTCCAAATAGGTCAAGAACTTCAACGTAAGTCCAGGCACTTTAAATCTGATTGAAGAGAAAATTGGGAATAGTCTTGAACTGACTGGCAGAGGAAAAGACTTTCTGAGCAGGATACTGACAGCATAGACACTAAGACCAAAAATCAATAAATGGGACCTCATGAAACTAAAAAGCTTCTGTATGGCAAAGGACGCTGTCTTTCGGACAAAGCAGCAGGCTACAGAATGGGAAACGAGTTTTACCCTGTTCCTCAGTTTAGATCTGTGTATGCGCCACAGACACTTGAAACAAGATAATTGTAAGTAATGTGCATGGAGTGACAGAACTGGAAACATACACATCAGCATACTGAAGTGCTCATCACTCCCTAACACTGAAGAATTTGTTTATTCATTTCACAATTTTCCTATGTCTGCCATTTTGTCTGTATTACTTTTGCTTTGCCCATCTGCTTTGTCCTGTTCATTTTCTTTACTTGAAAATAGAGATCCTTTATAGAAGATCAAAGCTCAAAGTCATTATTTATTTGGGGGGTTTGGAGTTTAATTAGTATGGGGTTTTGGTGTGTTGGCTACTTTTCTCTTGGATGTAACAAAGTACCTAGAAAAGGCCATTGAAGGAAGGAAAGATTCAGCTCGTAGTTTGAAGATATCAGACATCGGCCTTCATAGCGGGGAAGACATGAAGCTAGAAATAGTAAATCCAGTAAATTCTTTAAGATGGTTTTAACAAATTTCTGTTATGTTTAAACAGAAACACATCATACTGAATAAGAAAATTGCTAGTCAAATTCCCTGTAAGATTAATCTTATTTTCTTATAAATGTTCTATATTTGTCATTTAGAAGTCACTGGGTTTTTTTGTTTGTTAGTTTGTTTGTTTTTTAAAGCACTCACAAAGTCCTTGTCTAAAAGGATACACCATAGATATTATGTTATCTTAAACATATCCATACTTACAGACAAAAGCAAACTCCAGAGTGTTTTTGCATTCCTGAAACTATCAAAAAAGAGTGACCCCACTTTTACCTTAACATTGTCTTCAGCATTTCATATTTAATTACAGAATAATATTCACCAATATAATAAATATAGATTTATGAGATACTTTAATTCTTAAAACTAATGAAAACCACCCAAGAGGAGCCTCACCAAACCAACCTGAGGTTATCCAGATTGCACTGGCTAAAATTAAGTTGAGGATCATTCCTCTGCAGGGGTCATGCAATTAATCTTAGAGTGGGAGTTCAGGCAATGACTAAGCAGAAAAGGAAGCCAGAGTGCAAGCCTGTAACAAGAGGGGCTGGCCTCCAGTATCAAGGAGCTATTTCCTTTTTTTTCCCCTGAATAAACCTAAAATATTCCTTATTGTTGGTTTTGGGGATCCTAACATCCCACATGTTTAACTCGGCTATTTTTATTACTATTTTAATGTGGTCAAACAAATACAAAAAAATATATAGCCGTTAAAAGAGCTCACTGGTTCTTTAGCATCTGGAAAGAAAACATGCTTCATTTAGGTGTCTAGAAAAGAGCTTAGGATGAATTTAGGATAGCTGTGAACACAGTAAAGCTCAAAGTATGATTTAAGAAAAAAATAGTAGGCTCTAGAGTTTCTGTATTTATTTAATTTTATTAGAGGCCAAAGTTCTTTTACATTTGTCTCAGGTGATAGTTGCTCTAAATATTGAGGAAAATGTACAGGTGACATTTCTGATGGTTGCAAGTTGTCTCTCTCTTGCCCTAGAGATTCTCTGTGGCAGTCAGGTTTTATTCCAGCCATCTCTACCTGTTTTCCTACCCACCATACTAAGAATCATACATCTTAACATTTTAAGCCAAGAACTCTCTCAAAGTTGGTTCTTCCTTAGCAGTAGCACATCTTCTAGCTAAGAACTCTGACCCAAGAATGGCCTGCTTCTGGGGCTTTCATGTGATGTGCCAAGGCTGATGTCCCATGAAAGTGACTGCCGAGTCCGTTGCTGACATCAATGCTCCCACTGGGTATTTTGCTCATTCCTTGGGAATTTCAAAGAATAACAAGTAACCCACAAATCATCAAAAACTATAACATGTTACCCAATTCTTGAAAACAAGCCAATAACACTAAAATCTGCTTCAGTGTTGCCAATGTGAGTTCCCAGTCTTTTGAGTGACCAACTCATACCAGATGCTCACTAATGGCAATTCTATACGAAAGAGACCTATTGATCATGTGAGGCCTATTGATCACCGTGAGACAGCAGGGTTGGTAAACCTCCATCAGAAACACAACTCAGATGCAGATGTAATCTGAAATAGATTTTAAAGTGGCCCCAGATACTCCACACCAGTAACAAGGGTTGATCACAGGAGCTTATGCTGCATTGTATCAATCAGTAGCAATATATGAGCACAGTATGTCACAAACCACAGGGTTGAATAGTCAGAGCAGAATGAAGATTGAAAATAGTGGAACAAGAATTGAAGTTGAAAAAATATCAATCTGCAGGATATGTGTTTACTTTATCTCTTTTTAACACCTGAGTAAAAGAGCTAAATGACAAAGGAAGAGAGAACCCATAAGAAGCCAAAGTTGTTTTTTAACATATGTGCTTGTTTGTCCTCAAGAACTCAGCTGTAAATGCTGTCCAGAGAAGGAACTCAGTCAGAGCCCAACAGTCGACTTAAGGTTTTGTGTTAGTATTGGGATTGCGTTGTTTCTCAAGACAGTGACAGTGAACCAGCTTTTATCATTTAGCATCCAGACATAATCTGTGGCATGCAGTCTTGCTTTGATTCATATGTATTTCAGAAATAAGAAACGAATCCAGTGTGTTCTAGATGTTACTAGGTATACACTTAGCTGCAAGTCTTGGACTGGGAATCCTTTGAGGAAATGGTATCATAAATTAAAATACAGGGGTGTTAACTATTATATCTCCCAGTATAATGGTTTATTAGACATTGCATTTTATGGGGAAACACTAAGCTACACATGTCATACATTAAATTTATCTTGAGTTCTATTTTTTTTTACAACCACTGAATAAAGGGAAAATATTAATGAAACAATTAACTTTTGGACAAAATAGTTTTAGGTTCCTCTTCAAACATTTTCATTAAGTAATTGCAGTTCTGGGCTGCAGAGATGGTTCAGCAATTAAAGGCTAGGCTCACAACCAAAAATATAAGTAATTGCAATTCTGATAAATAGAAAAGTTCTTTGTGCTACATATAAATATCTCTGGTTATATGTCTTCTCAAAAGTGATTTTTCTTGATTGTTTCTAGGGAGGAAGACTAAACATGTAGTTCTGATGTAATGCAGCCTCCTGTGTTGGTTTCTGATTAGGTCGGGACCCTTTACCATCTGAGAAAAAGTCTCAGAAAAGGTCAAGAGCAGTGAAAAATGGGGAAACTCCCCCAAGTTCTGTAAATTCATTATGTAGGTGATAGAGTAAAGCATAAAATTTCATCCTTAAGGAATTTTACTGTTTTGCATTCTTTCATGTGTCTTGATCTTGCAGATGAATATAGTCCAGATGAATTTCTGCTTAATAGGAATCTTTTTTTTCAGAAATTGACACAAAAACATATAGACTGTGTGTGGCACTGAACCACAAAGTGTGTTAAACCTTGTTCACGATTTAATAAATATCTAATAGGATCATTTTTAGGAAAGGCAATTTTTGCTACTCTTGAGAATTGGATTTAGAGTAAAAGTATGAACTTGAAATAGAATTGGGAAAAGGTTTTTTTTCTGATATTCAGCCTCTTTTATCATTTTGCATTTGGTCATTGATAAATTCATTTTTGCTACATTTGTTGGAACAACATTTGCAAAAAGGAAATTAAGGCTCTCCTGTTCCAACATTCTGTATAGACAAGTTATGTACTGCACATAAACCAGAAGTAATCATTATATATACCCTCCAGCACTGAAGAATGGGGTAGTAGTCTTTAAAATGGTTACATTTGTGTGTGTGTGCGCGTGTGTGTGTGTGTGTGTGTGTGTGTGTGTGTGTGTGTTGAAATACTAGAAAAACATTACAAGGTTGGTCTTATATTCATTTTACATTGCAACCAGAAATTATCAAGAATGAGTAACTTGAGCAACAAAAATTTATCATGGTATAGTTACATGGGTCAGAAGGTTTTTACTAGGCTAAAATCAAGATGCCAGCAAGATAGTGTTCCTTCCTGGAGGTCTCTGGGAAGAAGCTTTTCGCTTGTCTCTTTTAGATTTTGAAAGTAATTTTCATTTTTTGGCTGGTGGCGCTTGCCTCCATCTTCACATGCACAAATTTTGCATTGAGTCTTTTTCATATGCATCTCTCGGCCTTCTCTTTTGCTTATTCTTCTCTTTCAAAGACTTGTGTAGACAAGTGGATCAGTCAGAAGAACCCTGGGTATTCTTCTCATCTCAAATTCAGACAGTGAGCAACTTTAATTTCATCTTCAATCTTAGCTTCCCTTTGGCATTTAAATTAACATGTTCACAGGCTCCCAGGACTAGGATGTGCCCATGTCCTCCTCTTTGAGGGGGGTGGGTATTTGTCTACTTACTATAGGATTGTTTTATAAAATCAGTTCATGCCTCTTTAAAACGTGAAGGAATCTAATTTGCAAAATATGTTCATAGTGGTGCTGGGATGAATGGTCTACTAGCCAAGGACAGACATTAACTGACATTACTCATTTTGATGAAGAAGACAGCCATGGTGGTGATTTCCTCCAAAATCACAGTTGACAAATTCAGCTAAGTCTCTCCAGCTTTTTTTTTTCATTACTGTCTCTTTTTCCTATCTATTTCCACTAATTCCAAAAAGCTATTTCTTCCCAAGAACATTGTTTGGAAATATGTATATAAATCTGCTATCCCTAAGTAACTCCTACATGATCATGCTGTTCATACTAATCAGAAACCCAACTGGAAGCTGGATATGATGTAACTCTAGGTAACCCTTGCATACATCCTTCTCCCAGATGGAGTGATCAACAATTCCACGCCTTAGTTTTATCTCCTGGGTAATTTTATCATCAATATCAAAGTCTCCTATACCGTAAGTAGGGCAAAGATTGTGACAAAGGAAAATAATGAAGGAAAAGGAAAGACCAATGAAATGATCTGAACTACAAAGAAATTTGTCTATGAATAGAATTGGAATCAAACTGTATTGTTTAAGAACAACTGTTATTTCAGCTTGTAATGTCACCACCCATTTTACTGTCCATGATTCCGGTGTTGAACATTTTGTCTGCTGATTTTTTTTTCATTTGATTTTCATGTACTACTTGTAACTGCTACATGTCAGACATATTTTAATTTCTATTCCTGGACCTGCACTAGAGACTAGAAATAAATACAGCAGTAAGGAGTTACAAATATGTACGAGACTGGTTTAGATGTCTATCATTTTCTAGGAGATTGGGTTATAAAGGAACAAAAGCAGAGCAGATGACTGTTCTCTGAGGTTGAGGGGATAAGCTGTCAAGACTCCCGAAGACCAGGGAGAATTTTTTTTTCTCCTGTGAAAAGGCAAAGGAACTTCCCATGGAATAGCATTTACTAAAGTGCAAAAGCCAGATAACCAAGTAATAAGGAGAGAAAGAATTTGGGTGAAGCAAGAGCGAAATGGGAGAAAAAGGTGGTCCTCAAAAACAAAAATGAAAAGGGAAAACAGGCTGCCATTGGCTACAAAGGGTCTTCTGTACCTTGAGAAAACAAAGTGGACAACTCTGGAGGCATATAAAATCGAGGGACCAACAAAAATAAGAGGTAAGCCATCTGTGCTGGAAGGAGACAGCCTGACAGCAAGGTAGAAGGTACATGGAAGCACTTACATGGCTATGCGTGTGCACGCACGTGCACACACACACACACACACACACACACACACACACACACACACCCTCAAACAGTTTTACCAAAAGACACTCTAGCAGGTTGAAAGCACTTGATGCACAAAACTGATCCCAGGAACCCATGGTGAAAAAAGAGCACTGAGCCAGGAAAAGTGTCCTCTTACTTACACACACACACACACACACACACACACACCATGGCAAGTGTGCTCATTTGTAAATACACACATAATAATAATAAATTAGATATTTTTAATTTAAGAAAAGACTTTAGAGGTGGTAGACACTTATCTGTAGATGACGAATGAGTGACACATTTAAGAGACATGTAGGTGGTAAAAAAACTTTCATAATTTTGCTACTGCATGTAGACTTGAAAAGGTTAAGAACTACCCCCAAAACCTTAAATAAATTAAGTGCTGCTGAGATTTCTCTTGAGCCAGATCAAGACTAATCAATTCCCTAAAGTGACTTGATCTACACAGCTCTTTTGTGGTTTCAGAGAATTCATCATAATGAAGCATTAGTTTAGAGATTTTCAATTTAGTATTTTTCTACTTTCTAGTATTTACATATTACTTCTTCTTCACACCTATTGCAAACAGTAATTGATTTTTGTTTTTCACAAATACAACAAGTAAAACACAAAAGTGCTTTACTTACAGTCACATTGCCAATAAATAACATAGCCAAGTGCAAAGTGCATATCTCTTGATAGCTACTTCACATTTTTTACGTTTTATGTCATACTTTTTTTAAGCACATATTTTAGTGGATAGAGTCTTGAGTGTTTACGTGTCACCTCTCAAAGATAGACACTGACTACATGGCCTGGAAGAAATTCAATCTCCGATCATTGTGACTTCAAAGTCAAAAGTCATAGCAACTCTTTCTGTTGAACTTCTCCTCACCTGCTACGGAATGACCACTTGGAGTTTCATGAAAAATAACCTTTGAAATGTACCTTGGAAAGTGTACAGAGAAAGCTAATTTCAAATACTCAACAAGTATAGTAAAATACATTAATATAGTATTCCATGTATTAAGTAAGAATGTTATCAGCTGTTAGAAGCAGGAACGCAAGTTGGCTGAGAATAGTCATTAATGTTAGAAATGTTTGCTGTTTTCAGAAGTCATGCAGTAAGTTTTTATTTGGTAGGGCAGATTCCCAGAGTCATGTCCCAACCTGTTGAGATATAGTAAAGCCTACCCAGAAAATATTACATGCTTAGCTCAAGTCCCCCGTAGCTTAAAAACCTCCAAGTGTGTGGAGTTCCACACTATGCCTTCAAGATCTAATGGAGACAAAATGATTCTCCCTACTTTTTCCCCAAATCCCGGCACAGCAAGTAATAAGCCTACATATCTTACTTCTGCTTTCTCTAATGATTTAATCATTAATCTGCTGAATTATCTCTGGATCATTACATTTCCCCCCTAAAAATTCTCTAGTAATTGGGAGGGTTTTTATACAACTATCAACAATCATCTTTCTACATTAAGATAGTCTTCAGGTACACAAGGAGGTGGCTCATTTTGCTCAGAGACTAAAACCCAATTCGTAGATTATCTAAAGCTATGTATACTTTTAAGACCTTTATTACTGGTGCTGGAGACATGGTTCAGTGGGTAGGAATGTTCTGTTTGTGAGCATGAGGACATAAGTTTGGATTCCAGCACACATGTAAAAAGCTGCACGTGGCTACATACATGCCTGTGCCCAGAGCTATGGGAGATACAGGTAGGATCTCTGGGGCTTGCTACCTGTCACTCTCCTAATTATGTGAGAGATCCTGTCCCAAAGGCACAAGGCAGAGAATGGAGGCGATCTTCTGGCCTCAGAAAGCACAGGTATCCATAGACATCACACACAAACACACACACACACACACACACACACACACACACAAATACAATCATTATTTCTATTTCATCAGGTCTTCTTATTTCCAGGGTCATCTTATTTGATTTTTGCATACCTCACTTAATAACAAATACTTTCCCAAATGTTGAGCAAGACAGCAAGCTTTATTCCTTCAGAGATTGCCACATTTTCCCTCACTTTCAGATCATGTACTTAAGTCTTTCCCAGGACTTTCTCTCCCCATTGGTTGCACTATTCATGCTGTGTGCTGCCCTTACTACATCCTCTAAAGTGGAAGTTTCATTGTACTATGCAACAGTCCTTCATTTGGGTGGCATCTCACAGAAAGCAAGATTCAATGGATTGCAACAAAAGCCACAGTCATTCAAAACTCAAGGGCAACTCGGGCTTCTGAAACTATGTAGTACCACTTCAAAAGAGGATAAAAGCCCCAAGATTGAGGCAAGATGAGCCAGGATCATATTTCATGACTTTAAAATAAGACTGCATTCCCAACTCCACCAAGGCATCATGTGTGCCTGCCATAAAAGATAATTTAAGAGAAAGTTGTTTTAGAATCTTTTAACTTTTCACAATCAAAACTCCCTTCCTTCCCACCTCTGTTTCTGTTTTCTGTTGCTCTCCAGGGCCACCTCCTTTTCTCCAAGCTCAGAAAGTTTTTGTTAGACTGCTGTCAAGCTTGGAGCTGGGACATGTCCAACTTTGAGGAAACGTGGGAGCTCTTAAGTCTCTAAGAATCTTCCAGCATTTAAAATTTCAGAATAAGATGGAATATAATTCCTTCTCACCTCTCTGGAAATTTGGCTTCCTAGAGTCTCTTCTTGCCAGGGATTCCCTAGTTATTCATAGTTTTTCAATCATTGGCTTGGTCCCACAAAGAACCTACTAGAGCGTGACAAGCTGGAATGATTTTCCTGGGACCATGATGACTCTTAGTGGGCTCTAGCCACTTGAATCCAGTGTTTGAACAGAAGAGGTCACTGGCAGAGAACACCATAGAATCGATAGGGCATATTGAGACAATTTGTCTGAAACACAGAGGTTCAAACTCAAGAGAATGCAATAGTAAAGGAATCTTCTTCATCACATGATAGCCATGAAGTTAAGAAAAAGAGGGTTATTTTTCATTTCATTATTTATTCAATATACATCTATAGAGTACCCATTGCATGACTCTTGACAACAAGAGAAGTTTACCTGCCACCTGGTTCCAGACCAATGAGTTAATGCTCATCAAGAAAACAGGAATACATATTTCACCTGCTTCTTTTTATGCACAAAATCATGCAAATGGGTCAGAAACCCACTCCTAGAAACCTCACAACACTATCACCACCTCAACCTGCCACCATATAATCTGCCCTAGCCACGTTATTTCATGTTAAAATACTGGTGAATCAAAATTAAGATAGAATTTCTAGACGGTAAGTTCATCATGATTTGTCTTTCCATACTATTCGAATTAACATTATAAAAATAGAAACAAAATTCAGTATCACAGATACATTGCAAAAGTAGTACAGCTGTAATTAATTATATATTCCATTATACATAGCAAACCAAACTAATTGAAGAAAACACACTATCTAGGAACAAAGTAATAGCACAGATTTTTTTTTATTATTGACAGTGTCAATATTACAAGATAAAGCATATAGAGAAGTTTGAGTTCCCCCAAAATGAAAGCAATTCTTTGACTTATTTTGCTTTAATTGGGTGTTTATTACAAAACCACATTCCATTTTCCAACAGTGTTTTATGAATAAAAAACAAGGCAAGCTACATGTTAATTGAATATATAGAACATATGGCTGTTAATAAAAAGTTAAAGTCTCAGATGTAGTCTAGTTGATAGAGTGCTTGCCTACCATGCACTACATAACCTGAGTGTAGAAGCATGTAACTATAATCCTGGCTCTGGAGGTCGAGGCAGGAAGATCAGAAATTCACTGTCATAGCTATATAGGGAGTTAGAAGTCCAGCTAGGCTAGAAACTCTATCTCTGGAAAAGAAAGAAAAAAAGGAAAAGATATTGTAAAACAGAAATCTCCTGAAGATTTGAATTTTTGAAACAATCTTTCAAAGGAAACATTTCCATTTAGAATTATCAAAGATTAAAATGAAAAGCCAGCTGTCTTGGAATTTATATTTTTAAATCCACCCAAAAAAATTAGAACTTTTCCATCTGTGGTTGGAAAGGACCTATAAATAAATATATGCATATATACACACACAATCAAGCACATTTGATGCACATGTGTCCACTCTTCCAGCCCCCACCAACCCCAACACACATAATACAGTGATAGACCAAGAATGGTGGAAAGCTATAAATAAGATAGAATAAAATCTTACTAATATTTCTACATCACTGAGCATATCCAACTGCTAAAATATTTCAAGGAAATTAAATCACTATGTAACCACTATTGAAACAATTACAAAGAGCTGTCTTGCTGGTTAGGACAATGCCGTGAAACGCTTTTTCAGTTTGCCATTACTCAGAATGGGAGAAACAATTGTTACAACGATTCATACTTTTTGCTATAGGTGAACTCTGCTTTTTGGTTCTGATTTACGTTATGAGTACAACAAATTAATCACCAGGTTTAATATAAGAAGTGTTGAGTGTGATGATTAGTATTTATTGTCAACTTGACACAGCCTAGATTGGGAAGGAAAGTCAATGAGGGATTGTCAACCTTTGGGCTGGCCCACGATATGTCTGTCAGGAATTGTCATAGCACTTAAGTGACATGGTAAGACACAGCCCACTGTTTCCAGTTCTAGTCCCAGAGCCAGATTGGATAGGGGGCAGGGCAGGTGAGGAGTAGAGTATCTGAACTATCTAAGAAACCAGACACCAAGCTGAACACAAGAGCACAAGCGAGCATACATGCTGTTATTTCTCTCTGTTCTTGGCTGTGGATACCACCTGACCAACTACCTCAGTCATCTTCTCCTGTGACTCCCTGAGGTGATGGCTGAACTCAGGAGTTTTGAGCCAAATAAACCTTTCTCATCTAAGTTACTTTTTTGATGAGGTGTTTTATCACAGTAATAAGAATGAAACTAGATCACTGAGTAAAGCTGCTATGAGCATGTTTGCTTTGTATGCTTTTGTGGTTTTAGGAACTGAACTCAGGACCTAGTGTATGTCAAACATGCCCCCTACTGCTGTAATACAACCTCAGCTCCTCTTTGTTCTTCAAACCAGTTACGAAAAGAGTTTAAAATGGCATGCAGCAAAGACAAAGGACAAAAAAAAATAAAAAACAAAAAACAAAACAGTGAATCAAAGCAAAAAAAAAAAGGTCTTACGAATACTCAAGGTTACATTTTAAAATTAGCTTTATGTAGTCAATAAGTAGCTGGAAATATTAATTGATAGCCATAGAAGACTATAATGTGTTTCACAAAAATGTCACAAAGTACACACTTAGAAGTTGATTTTTTTCCCTGTGAAGGGGTTCTAGGTTAGAGCTACTTCCCCCACCACACAGGGCAGAAAACACTTCAAAGACAAGACAGAATGGGCTATAGTAGAATTAGAATTAGACAGCAAAGTGAATGAGTGCAAAAGAGAATAGTATCACGATTTCTTGTCTAATCAATCATGCAAGCCTGTCAGCAAGGGCGAGGCATCCAGTGCTGTCAATCCAGGGGAGCAGACAGCTCGGGTGAGAGAGGAAGTGGAAGGGAGTCAAACATGGCTATCAACACTTCCTTCTCGGTCTCAGAGGAACAAAATTCTGAGACAAATTCTTGGAGCAAGTAGAAATTTATCCAAATGAAAATCAAATGATAAATGCCCAGAGAATATTCTTTCTTTGGAATTCTTTCAGTTCTTCAATTTACTCAGCTGGAGTAAATTTTCCAAGTAGCATTCTGTTCAGCCTTTGGAAACAAAGGCCTTTCCTGCTAATTAGAAAGCTATATTTCACCAAAGATGAAGACAATGCTCTTGGCTTAGAAATTCCCTTTTCAAACAATAACTACAAAAGGTTCAGCTGCGTAGTTACCATGAAGAGATATGAGAACATCTCTTCCACATGTGGAGGAATATATTATGAACCTATGTGCATAGCTGAAGAAAAACAGGGAAAACCAAATGTGTTTTTATCTAGAACTCTACAAAAATACTATGTTTCTACTACCTTATATCAAAGCATAAATACTTAGAATCAAATACTGACACAGGGCTGGGGAGACGGCTCACTGGATAAAGCACTTGCCACGTAAATGTGAGGACCAGAGTTTAAATCCCCAAGACCTCACATAAAGGCCAGACAGGATTGGCAGCTGCTTGTAATCCCTCCTGCTGGAGACCCTACCTCAACAAAATAAAATGGAGATCAACAGAGGAAGACTTTAGGCAACCCACGTGTACACACACAAACACACACACACACACACAAATTAATATACCCACACATGTGAGCATGCATACACACACACTACATACACGTGCAAAAAAATATTAATAAAATGATGGGCTCCCATTTTCTTTAAAAAATTGATTAGATAAGGCAATATATATAAGCATTTTTTACTGTGTTATCACGTAGGGGTCTTAATCAGGTTCACTGACTCCACCAGTTAAAGAAGTGAAAGGCAAGGAATAGCTCAGACACAGGAGGCAATAACTAGTAACAAATTTTATCGACAGCGAAGAAATGTGCACGCAGAGACAGGCACGCAGAAAGAAAGCTCCTTCCGAAATGAGGAGACACTTCAGTTTCTGGTATCCACTTTCCCCCTGAAGGGCCGGAGGAGTAAAGAGATTTGGTGGGCTGATGCCCCTCCCCTCATTTTGGATTGGTCAGCTTAGAAAGTGAAGAGTGGGCTGATGGACTTGCAGTGAATGTCCAGGGCCTGTCTCAACAGGTCAGCCAGAAAGCGGCCCATTAGAAGGGAAGATAAAGCCTACTCAAGCTTTTGTCCTGAGTGTAGAAGACAGAAGTACACCATCTTTATGACTTGTCTATGCCCCCACCTCCTTACGTGTGTGCCCATCAGGCATTTGTCTAGCATCTAGTCTCTCAGCTGGAGCTGGAAAAAAATGACTCAGCTCAACCTGAGATTTGGAGCAACAAAATGAAGATTCACAAAGAAAGTTTCTTTGATAATGTAAGCTTTCAGAGTAATCTGCACTATAGACAGGACTGTCAGCCTTCCTATTGATTAGTGATATGGTCATTTTAAATTGGCACAAAATTAAGTCAACTAATTCATGAGGAAGAACAGGAAAACTTTTTTAAAGGAACTAATTATGGTTAGGAACTACAGAATGGATTTTTCCAAACTTAATGGAGTTGCTGGATAAATGTTCTGACAGTTACAGATAATTATGTATGCTGATTATAAACATTTTTATAGGAAAACTTACAGTTGATATGATTTATGGGCTTTAAATTCGGAATCTGTGCGACAGAGGCTTCTAAGAGTCTTTTTAATGTTTAAATTCCTGAGAAAACTTGCTGAAGTTATTTGACAAAATTACATCATCTCTCCAAACCACAGTTCTGCCTTTGAGAATTCAACTAACTTCAGATCAAATGGATTGCATGTGAAGGTTTTTATTGCTGTTATTATTCTCTAAACAAGTAAGCATAATAACTTAGCTACATGCCATGGATATTGTATTAGATATAATCAATAGTGTCAAGATGATTTGAAGTATCTGAGAAGATTTTATAGGTTATATGTAAATTCTACATCATTTTATGTAAGAGATTGGAGTTTCCAATCCATTGGGGTCCTGTCACTCATCCTTTCCTTATACTAAGGGCAACTATATTTGACATAAACATTACATTGATTTACAGATATTCTCCACCCATATTCTAAATGAGCAAGGATACCAACTAGGGTGGGTAGTGAGAAGGATGACTACACAGAATGAGATCTTACAAAAATTAAAAGATGATGGTTTGGAAAGACGTATCAGTTGTTAAGAATACTTGCTGCACAGTCGTGAAAATCTGATTTCAGATCCCCAGAACTCACATTAAAAAGTTGGGTGTGGCCATATACCAACTTTTAATTCCAGAACTACCGTGGGCAGACACAGGGATTTCTAGGACTGGCTGGCTGTCAGTCTGACTCTAGGTTCAGTGAGAGATCCTACCAAGAGAAATAAGGTGGAGAGTGATATGACAGAACACCTAATGTCCTTTTCCCATCTTCTCACACACACTGTACACACACACACTCATGCACACATGTAAAAGACATAAGCACATCAATTCATTTGGGAGATATTCATTAATGTTTTGAGAAGATTAGGTCCAAATTGAAATTTTTTAGTAAGACATGACAATTATGGCCAAGTACAATTTTATGGTCTTTGGAATATTAGAGCTCAACCACTGCCCACTGGTACAATAGTTACATGGACATGAATGTTATGAGAGTAATCAGCAACTTTTTTTTAATTGAATTTAAGACCTGCTTAACAAGATGGAGCTAATGCCTGACACCACAAATAAAGCCAACAACTCATGGTTAGGTAGGTCATGGATCCTAGGGGAGAACTTATTACTATTGTTCTGCTAAACGAAGGTAGCATTAAATCAACTGATGGTTTATTGCTATACCCATAGATTAGTACATCTCTCAACCTTCATCAGAGAAACTTCCTTTTGAGATAGATGGCGATTAACATGGAGACAATTAACACAACTGATCAAGGCACAGAGAATAAGAGACTTCACAGAGTATTCAGCCCTACTAGGGACATCTGTATCACATACCCTCCTCCCAAGGCTCAGGGATCATCACATAAGGGAGTGGGAGAAAGAATGTAAGAGTCAGAGACAGTACATGACTACAGAGGAAGTGTTTCCTGGGCATACGGGGGCAGTTGCACAGATGACTCACAGTGATTGTTGACAGCATGTGTAAGATGTGCGTGCACAAGATCAAGTCAGACAAAACCCCATCATGGAGGGGGGAAGAAGTCACAAAATTCTACCCCTAGCTGAGGAGCTATTAGCAATTGATGGCTTCTGGGACAGGGAGAGTCAGTTATTTGTTTTGGTGTGTGTGTGTGTGTGTGTGTGTGTGTGTGTGTGTTTTCAGGAACTCGGCCCTTGAGAGGCTACCAATGCTCCAATAGATGACCCTACACCCATGCACATACTAGAAGCACTAAGTGGACTAAATAGGTTTTTTTTTAAGAATGAATGAATGAATGAATAAATAAATAAATAAATAAATAAATAAATAAATAAATAAATAAACTGGGAAGTGCTAAAGTGTTAGGAGGAGCATTGATAGGGAGAGAATTGAAAGCATACTTGATCAAAATACATTCTCGAGCGATAAAAGTTGCCCCAAATTCCTGGATTATAAGTACTTTTATTTTAGTCTATAAACAATCTATAAAAATTTACAGCTGTATATAAAATAACCAAAATATTCTATACAGAATAACTTTTTGGTAAGCTGTAATATATACATTTCATAAGGTAGCCATGAGTTTTGTGACTAAAGACATGAATGTATAAAATTTAATGAACTAAATTAGAATGAATTTGAACATAATTTTAACATCAAGTGATCATCAGAATTATTAATTTATATGCTTATCCAGTGGATAAAACTGTCTAAGACTCAGCATCCAGCTCAAAATGTGCTATTCAAACTTGTGCCGATTAAGAACATTTCAACATGTAAATGAATGTGTTTGATTCACTCTCCAAGAGTTTTGTAATCTGACCTAATGTGGTGGAAAGTATTTCAAAATTAAGAATTCTTACGCTGAAAATATTGAAATTGCTAGTTTTAACTGAATATTTAGCCAAATGATAGTTGGTTCAAGAGAAATAAACCCATAAAGATAAATAGCATTAAATTTAAAATATCTAATATAAAGTTTTATTTCCTACTCTGTTTTAATCTATTATACAGTAAGGTTCACTTTACTTTTAAAATGAGTACATTTTAAATATTACAAATAGTTCTGTTTTTTAAAAAAATCTGTGGGTACTTTGTCCAGTTTTCACTTTTAATTCATTTAATACTGATGCTTTATAACAAGAAGATGCCCTGCTAAGTAATACCCAGTGCCATGAAGAGTTTCTTTAGGGCATATGCAAACAAGGAGTACAGCCTAGGGTTCAAGGCAGCAGAGTTCATGAGGTGGAATTGATTTAACTCTGTGTTTAGGGTCATAGAAACATATGTTGTCAGGACATGAACCAAAATTCAAATTTCAGATTCTGACTCCTCAATGGATAATGAGCCTAACCAAGAGAAAAGTGGGGTAAATCTCTTAAAAGACTTTCTTAATTGTGTTGGAGAGATGCTCAGTGGTTAAGAGCACTTATTCTTGCAAAGGACCTGAGCTCCTAAGTTGCCCAGGCTGACCTTGAGCTTGAGATCCTCCTTCCTCAGCCTCCTGAGTAAGTGGCATTGCAGGAAGATGCCCTAAAGAGATCATGAGGCCCGAGAATTAAAAAATGAGTCTGAGGTAAGGCAAGGGATTCCAGAAATGGAATCAGAAGAAATTATGGGGGTGCAGGGGCGGGGATACAGAGATGAGCAGGAAGAGAAGTGTGAGGCCAGCCAAGTGGGTGAGGGAGCAAGAAGGGTCAAGTCACAGAGGACAAGGACCCCGGGGGCTCCATTAGGAAGCTTGAGATTATCTTCTTTCACCTCTAAAATGTACATGTAGTGTCTTACCTCAAGCCTTTTCTTCATTCTGAAAAGAACACGGTGTGAACAGACAGCACCTCTTGAAATTAGCTTTTCCAGGTGTGAACAAAAACGCAGTCTAAGTGCTCACAGGCCCCAGGGATTAGAGCTGTCACTGCGAAAGTGGCTACAGGAGACTATCCCTAGTTAACAGTATGGAGTAGAGCACGTAATGCTATGTCACATTAACTCTCTCTGGCTAATTAATCAAAAGTGCCCTCGGAGTCAAGCAGAAAAGCCACAGGACTGATTTGTCTGTGAACTGACAAAACCCGTAACTTGGACAGCTTTAAGTTTCAAGTTGAAGCAATCAAATGTCTGCCTGTTTGTCTATAAAAGATGTCTAGTCTCTGACTGTTTTTACTGTATTTCTTAAAATTACAGCAGAGGCAGTAAGTGTATCTATTTTAGTAAAAACAAACAAGCGAAAAAGGGGCAAAAGGTTTGAATATGTTTCTCAAGTCAGCTCTACTGGGTAATAATATAGCCGAGAAGGACATTTGGCCTTGATGGCTTTCAGCTGTGTTCTTCACCACTGGGTCAAGCTGTCCTGTGTTTATACAGCCCACAGGTCAAAGGCCTTTTAAGTATGTATCTACACAACAGATCATAATTGCTGCATAAAAATACTTGTACTGCAGCAGCCCCCTCCCATGTAACTATTCTCCACTGACTTATTAGCTAAAACTAACAAAAGTTGTAATTTTTATCCTTTGTACATAAAACCGCGGCCAAATTTAGATTTACAAATCAGATGAACTCCTTTTAACACACTTCGGATAGTTCATTTTATAACGAAAGGCCTACTGGTAAATCTTATCCTTTGGAAGGGATATTTCACTAGGTGGTTGGGTCATAGAATTGGTGATGTTTATTTCTCAGTCTAGAATGGGGAGTACACTTTTAGATTTCTGTTAAATTTTTAGTCTAGTTTTTCTTAAAACAAGAAACTACTTAAAGCTCCTTAGCTCCCCCTACTGGCAATTTTGAGAACTTCACAAACAAACCCCTCAAACATTTCTGTGTACAAAAAAAGAAGAAAAAAAAAATAAAACAACCCACATTACTTATAATCTAAGTAATTGTCACTCATGATTCCAGGAAAAATACTTCTCAATCATATTCCCACTGTGTTTTAAAAGAATATTGAATGTTCTCTAAGGTTTATGTTTCCACATGGAAATGCAATGTCTAATATATAACGTATAATGTAGAATGTAAAAAAAGAAAATAATTCAAGATATTTTCTGTCTCAGTCTTAAAAGTTTATTCATTTTTAGTCATAGCTGTATTTTTACATGTTTTTCAAAGATTATTTGCAAGTAATTTTTATTTCCCACTTCAGTTCCTCTTCTTAATATACCAAATTTTAAAAAATGTCCTTACAAATTAACTAGGATTAGTAAGTCGACACCAATTTTACATCCGTTATGAAAAATTAGTCACTAGTAACCATGTGATTCTGAACTAAATGTTGATTGTATATATTTAAGGAAATTGGGCACTCTATTTCTCTACAAATAGGGTTCTTAGGTGTGTCAGATATCAAGATATGCTCAGGAGGTTGCATTTATATGTATTTGTGCATACACACATAAATATATATATATATAATGTATGTAACAATAATAAAGGAAAGATGCTGTCACAGAGTGGTAGAAGGACATGGAAGGGATTTGAAGTGTGGTAGCTGGGAGGGGCTGGAGCGAGCAGAGGAAGTGGGGAAGAGATGTAATTTTATTTCAGATTAAATCACTGGGAATAAAAGAAAATACTAAAAAAAAGGAAGGAAAGAGAAAGGAAAAAATAAAGTTAAGCTGATGTAAAACACGTACCTGGAATCTTCATAAAAACTACTGTGTCATAGTCTCCAACACAGAGTGCAGGGACTTGCATTTTCAAAAGTCTTCTGTGTTTGAAACCTTGTCTACAGAAGGTTCTGGACAGTGCTTATGCAAAGGATTGTTTTTTCATCAGTTGAAAATAATTTCACAATCTCAACACTATCTGTTATATATTCACATATGTGATACTAATTTATATGAAGTCCTTAAATCATGTGTGGCTTCATTATCTGCGTAGAGATTTTAGTTACTCTTTTGAAAAGCTAATCTCTTAAGGAGGACATCAGGAGATGACTATGTCTAAAATACATTTGTATAGGTGTATGAAGCTGTCAAAAATTAAGAGTATAAAACTGTAAAGCTGAATTATAAATACCACCTACACTCCCTTTATGGAATTTATGATGTATAACAAGTTTCTGGAAAATGAAATGTCACATATTAAAACACACAGGTTTTTTTTTTTTTAAACTTGTCACCCAAACAGCAAAGCTCCGCTATGTTCTAGGATTCTGATAGTAGTCCTTCCAGAGTTTGCATTACCACTGATGCTTCAGGACAAATTCTGAACATGGCAATTGAATCCAGTGCTTCTCAGTAACTTCCTATATATAGACTCTGACCGAACCAAGGAAGTATACTTTCAGTGTCTCAGGTCACCGTGTCCTTGCATGCCATCACATGTTGACATATCATTCACTACCTACCCTGCCCTCTTCCTCATCAGCCTGACAAACTCTGTCATCCTTTTAGGTTTAACTTGAACATCATCTGAAGAATGGCATTAAGTCTCTATTAGCTGAGTCCAACGCTTCCTGTGTGTTTCCTGTAAGACCTTGTGGTTGCCTCCATCTCAGTATAGGCGTGTGGCCACAGTTATCATACCATTCTCCATATGCTCAGGCAAAGGCATACCTTTGGCATGGAATGGAGACTTACATCATGTCCATGCTATACAATTACAATATTAGCTTTTCTTTGTCACATGACTAACATGTCAGGAACCATGGTAAGTGCTCTACAAGCATCTTATTTAATCTTGAAATGTTTAGCAAGGAGAAAGGGTTATTTCTAGTTGAAGTATCAGTTAATCCCAAGGCTTACCAGAAACTTGCAAGAGGTTAATGCAACTACTTGAATTAGACTTAGAATCTGAGCAGGGATTTCCAACCCTAAAGATGGTATTCTAAAACTTCACAGCTAGTGACTTTCTACAAGGACCATCTTGGTCTATTTTTCTAAAAGACTCTCACAGGTTATGTTTTAAACAATAGAAGCTTACTTATCACATGGATCTGGAGGCCAGAAGTCTAAGAATGCTGCACTGGTGTTTCATGAGGAATCTGTGGTTGCATAGGAAATGACAGAAAGGCCAGCCGGTTTGTGTGAGGCAGAGAGAGGAAATGGGACTAAACTCATTCTTGTTATCAGTAATCCCACATCCCCACAATAACCCATTGCCATGAGAGCAGCACTCATCTGTTTATGAGGGCAGAGTTCTCACAATGCAGCCACCAGTTCAAGGTCCCTTTAAAACTATGGTTACCATGGCAATTAAATTTTCCCATGAGTTTTAAAGGGAGGGCATTCAAACCCTAGCAGGCTGATTGTACTCAACTACTAATAGCAATTTCTCTTTGATGATTTCTACTACAACCTCCTCCTTATAGCTAAAACACTGTGGGGAAATGAATGTTCTTTTCATTATTAGACTACTTCATGATATAGTACAGGCATACCTACATGTGGCCATGAGTACCATACACACACATATCCAGTGAAGGGCAACACACACACACACACACACACACACACACACACACCCCAGATTGTTTTAATTGGAATGCTTAGTTTGCAAAACTGCAAAAGAGTCACAAAATAACTATTAACCACATCAATGAAAACTCAGCAAGTCACTACAATAGAAAGAGAAGTCCCTTTAATGAAAACCTTACAAAATTATCCCAAATTGCACGTGATTTTTAATGGACTGCAGCCACTCTGGGCATTTCATTTTATTTCTTGGACAAGAGTAAAATATATTATTTATGCAGAAAAAT